>OW618038.2:25694187-25697187 GCA_939531255.2 Thera britannica
CGTGTGTTCTGCCGGATGTACTGTAAGAGCAAATGGTGTGAGCCGTTCCACCTCCCTGTCTCTTAACTCTGGTCGGGGTACTCCCCTCTTTGCCTCATACAGGGCAGCTGCCTCCTGTATGCGGAGATCGAGTGGGAGTATCCCGGCCAGTACCAGTCCTGAGTTCAGGGAGACGGTACGGTATGCTCGCGTAAGCTTCTGCGCGAAACCTCGTTGAACCGTATTCAGCTGTTTTTGGATGCCTAACTTCCTAGTTGCTGGTGCCCAGGCGCTGGCGGCGTACATGATAACAGGCTCTACTGCTGCAGTGTATATGGCCCTGATGATTTCAGGGTTGAGGCCCCAGCTGACTTTGGCTGCTCTGGACAGCTGCTTATATATATTTAATGCCTTTTTGCAAACATTTGCAGCATGGGCATTAAATGTCAGCTTATTGTCCAGGGTAAGCCCAAGGATCCTGAATTCTTGTGACATGCCGATGCCGACCCCGCCCATGCTCAGGAGCGGAGTATCGTACTTAAGCTTTCGGGTTATGACCATGGCGTTGGTCTTGCTTGGTGCGAATCTGAGCTTATTCCTGATACCCCACTCCCCAACGTAGGCGAGAGCGGCATTTGCACGTCGCTGGACCTCCAAAGCTGTGTCCCCGTCAAACATCAGGACCACATCATCCGCAAAAGCCTGTACATAGTCCCCACGCCGTTCCAGCCCTTTTAGGAGTGGATCCAGGAGAAGGTTCCACATTATTGGACCCCCTATCGACCCCTGGACGCATCCCTTGCTGGTGCCTTTTGCGTACTCCTCTCCAGCGTATCTAACCCTGACTCGCCTATCTTGTAGGTAACTATCAATAAGCCTCCTAATATTTATCGGACACTTTTCCTCAGCCAACCTAACTTTAATTGCGGGCCACCATGCGCTATCGAAGGCTCCCTCTATGTCCAACGAAATTACGGTGATCAGTTTCTTCTCATCGAGCTTGTCTCTAATTCGATGGATTAGATCATAGAGGGAGTCTTCGGTGCTCTTTTTGGGCATAAAGCCATATTGGCGAGTACTCATTTTTGGGACGAGGTGCCACTTTATCCGTCCTACGGTCATTTTCTCCAGGACCTTCCCCATAACTGGCAGTAACCCTATAGGCCTATAGGATTTCATGTTTGTGTAATCGTCCTTACCTGGCTTCCTCAGGGCCACGACTGTGGCTTCTTTCCAGATGGTTGGAAAGTGCGAGAGAGCCAGGCATTTGTTGGTTAGTGCGAGGAAGGTCTCTGGGTCACTCTCTATTGCGTGACTGCAGATATCTGCAGTAAAACCATCCACTCCCGGGGCTTTCCTAGGATTGAAGCTTCCCACAGCAGCTCTAAGCTCCTCTGTGGTAAACGCAGGGTCATGAAGCTCATCATGGACCGGGTCGTTTACATGATTTGCCGTTTCTCTAGTCTGCTGATGGTCAGCGTTATCTTCTGCCTCGTTATCCTCCGGGAAGAAGGTATTCGCCAGAGTTTTGGCCGATTCCTTGGGATCCATTTGTTTACCATCTTTCACTAATGGTATGTCTTCCTGTCTTTTGGAAGTTCTGCCTATTACCCTATAGATTCCCTCCCAAACTCCTTCCCTATCCTGTTTCCCACAAAAGTCCTTCCAGCTTTGAGTTTTTGCTTTGTTCACCTCATTTAGATATTCTTCCCTTGCTTTCAGGTACTCGTCCACTACTCTGGATCTTCGGGTTGCTGCCGCGCCTTTGATACGACGCTTCAGGGTGATGGACTTTCTCTTCAGCACGGCGAGCTCTTCGGACCACCACGGTATGGTAAGTGTTTCTTTTGTTTTCTTTTTAGGGATAGTGTTTGTGCATGCTTGTGTTACTATATTTGTGAATTTAACTACTGCTTGTTCTAGCTCTTCCTGGTTTGCAATTTTCTCTATTTCTGCTGAGTTTATTTGGTTTTCTGTTTTTAATTGGGTCAGTTTCTCATGAAACTGACTCCAATTAGCCTTCTTGGTGTTGTACAATCTTGTTGTTCTGCTTATGCTTATCCCTTTTGATTTTTTAAGTGCCACATTAAAGGTGATACCGTTGTGATCCGAGCTCGTGAGATCATCCACCACCCTCCAACCATCTACCAAGTCCAGCAAGTCAATTGAGCACGCTGTTACATCTGGGTGGCTGGTGTATGATACCCCTCCTCTGATGGTGTCAAAAGTGGGCCGATCTCCTTCATTCAACACCTGCAAGCCCAGTTCTTCGAGGGTTCCCGACATGTCCTCACCCCTGTCGTCTATGGTGTTGCTACCCCACCAGATGCTCTTTGCGTTTGCGTCCCCTCCCACGATGATTTTGCTAGGTCCGATTTTTTCGGTAATTTTTCTGAGCTGCTCCAAGTATGGCTCTATGGGTTGGGAAGGTTCAAAATAGAATGAGATTACAGAGATCTGCCAGGCGCTAGTCTGGATCCTCACCACTGCGATGTTGTTAGTGGTGAGTTTTGGGCACTGTATTACGTCCAGGTCTTGGTCGAAGACAGCTATTGCTGCTTTCACAGTCCCTTCCCTTTGCTCGGGGTTCTGGAATATTCTCACTCCTCTGTATCCTTTCATCCTACTTATCCCACCCACATACGGCTCCTGGAGCAGCGCAAAGGCCACCTTTCTTTTCCCAGCCTCGATCATGAGCTCGCTTGTAGCGGTTTCCATTCGTTGGAGATTAGCTTGGAGGACGCGGTATGGTATCTCTGTGGTTGAAGTAGCTGTAGGGTTGCCATCGGTGGGGCCTTTAACAGTATGCCACCGAGGCCCGGGCCAACGCGTCCCACCTCCTTCTTACAGCGCATTCTTGGCTAAACGCATTGTGCTCAGTATGTTCGAGCTTTGCGTGCCTACAGTTGCAACAGGAGGGTGCCAGGCCACTTATCCAGTCCGCACATTCGGTCTTCATGTGCGGGCCGCCACAATGGCTACATTTTTCAATACTCTCTTTGCAGTGTCGGCGGCCGTGGC
>OW618039.2:0-2500 GCA_939531255.2 Thera britannica
AACCTAACCTAACCTAACCTAACCTAACCTAACCTAACCTAACCTAACCTAACCTAACCTAACCTAACCTAACCTAACCTAACCTAACCTAACCTAACCTAACCTAACCTAACCTAACCTAACCTATCCTAACCTAACCTAACCTAACCTAACCTAACCTAACCTAACCTAACCTAACCTAACCTAACCTAACCTAACCTAACCTAACCTAACCTAACCTAACCTAACCTAACCTAACCTAACCTAACCTAACCTAACCTAACCTAACCTAACCTAACCTAACCTAACCTAACCTAACCTAACCTAACCTAACCTAACCTAACCTAACCTAACCTAACCTAACCTAACCTAACCTAACCTAACCTAACCTAACCTAACCTAACCTAACCTAACCTAACCTAACCTAACCTAACCTAACCTAACCTAACCTAACCTAACCTAACCTAACCTAACCTAACCTAACCTAACCTAACCTAACCTAACCTAACCTAACCTAACCTAACCTAACCTAACCTAACCTAACCTAACCTAACCTAACCTAACCTAACCTAACCTAACCTAACCTAACCTAACCTAACCTAACCTAACCTAACCTAACCTAACCTAACCTAACCTAACCTAACCTAACCTAACCTAACCTAACCTAACCTAACCTAACCTAACCTAACCTAACCTAACCTAACCTAACCTAACCTAACCTAACCTAACCTAACCTAACCTAACCTAACCTAACCTAACCTAACCTAACCTAACCTAACCTAACCTAACCTAACCTAACCTAACCTAACCTAACCTAACCTAACCTAACCTAACCTAACCTAACCTAACCTAACCTAACCTAACCTAACCTAACCTAACCTAACCTAACCTAACCTAACCTAACCTAACCTAACCTAACCTAACCTAACCTAACCTAACCTAACCTAACCTAACCTAACCTAACCTAACCTAACCTAACCTAACCTAACCTAACCTAACCTAACCTAACCTAACCTAACCTAACCTAACCTAACCTAACCTAACCTAACCTAACCTAACCTAACCTAACCTAACCTAACCTAACCTAACCTAACCTAACCTAACCTAACCTAACCTAACCTAACCTAACCTAACCTAACCTAACCTAACCTAACCTAACCTAACCTAACCTAACCTAACCTAACCTAACCTAACCTAACCTAACCTAACCTAACCTAACCTAACCTAACCTAACCTAACCTAACCTAACCTAACCTAACCTAACCTAACCTAACCTAACCTAACCTAACCTAACCTAACCTAACCTAACCTAACCTAACCTAACCTAACCTAACCTAACCTAACCTAACCTAACCTAACCTAACCTAACCTAACCTAACCTAACCTAACCTAACCTAACCTAACCTAACCTAACCTAACCTAACCTAACCTAACCTAACCTAACCTAACCTAACCTAACCTAACCTAACCTAACCTAACCTAACCTAACCTAACCTAACCTAACCTAACCTAACCTAACCTAACCTAACCTAACCTAACCTAACCTAACCTAACCTAACCTAACCTAACCTAACCTAACCTAACCTAACCTAACCTAACCTAACCTAACCTAACCTAACCTAACCTAACCTAACCTAACCTAACCTAACCTAACCTAACCTAACCTAACCTAACCTAACCTAACCTAACCTAACCTAACCTAACCTAACCTAACCTAACCTAACCTAACCTAACCTAACCTAACCTAACCTAACCTAACCTAACCTAACCTAACCTAACCTAACCTAACCTAACCTAACCTAACCTAACCTAACCTAACCTAACCTAACCTAACCTAACCTAACCTAACCTAACCTAACCTAACCTAACCTAACCTAACCTAACCTAACCTAACCTAACCTAACCTAACCTAACCTAACCTAACCTAACCTAACCTAACCTAACCTAACCTAACCTAACCTAACCTAACCTAACCTAACCTAACCTAACCTAACCTAACCTAACCTAACCTAACCTAACCTAACCTAACCTAACCTAACCTAACCTAACCTAACCTAACCTAACCTAACCTAACCTAACCTAACCTAACCTAACCTAACCTAACCTAACCTAACCTAACCTAACCTAACCTAACCTAACCTAACCTAACCTAACCTAACCTAACCTAACCTAACCTAACCTAACCTAACCTAACCTAACCTAACCTAACCTAACCTAACCTAACCTAACCTAACCTAACCTAACCTAACCTAACCTAACCTAACCTAACCTAACCTAACCTAACCTAACCTAACCTAACCTAACCTAACCTAACCTAACCTAACCTAACCTAACCTAACCTAACCTAACCTAACCTAACCTAACCTAACCTAACCTAACCTAACCTAACCTAACCTAACCTAACCTAACCTAACCTAACCTAACCTAACCTAACCTAACCTAACCTAACCTAACCTAACCTAACCTAACCTAACCTAACCTAACCTAACCTAACCTAACCTAACCTAACCTAACCTAACCT
>OW618039.2:7500-15000 GCA_939531255.2 Thera britannica
AACCTAACCTAACCTAACCTAACCTAACCTAACCTAACCTAACCTAACCTAACCTAACCTAACCTAACCTAACCTAACCTAACCTAACCTAACCTAACCTAACCTAACCTAACCTAACCTAACCTAACCTAACCTAACCTAACCTAACCTAACCTAACCTAACCTAACCTAACCTAACCTAACCTAACCTAACCTAACCTAACCTAACCTAACCTAACCTAACCTAACCTAACCTAACCTAACCTAACCTAACCTAACCTAACCTAACCTAACCTAACCTAACCTAACCTAACCTAACCTAACCTAACCTAACCTAACCTAACCTAACCTAACCTAACCTAACCTAACCTAACCTAACCTAACCTAACCTAACCTAACCTAACCTAACCTAACCTAACCTAACCTAACCTAACCTAACCTAACCTAACCTAACCTAACCTAACCTAACCTAACCTAACCTAACCTAACCTAACCTAACCTAACCTAACCTAACCTAACCTAACCTAACCTAACCTAACCTAACCTAACCTAACCTAACCTAACCTAACCTAACCTAACCTAACCTAACCTAACCTAACCTAACCTAACCTAACCTAACCTAACCTAACCTAACCTAACCTAACCTAACCTAACCTAACCTAACCTAACCGACCCAACCACCGTCATGACACAAGTGATGACAGGACACGGTGGGTTCTCCGAATACTTAAGCCGGTTTAAGTGTAAGGAGAACCCATCGTGCATCTGCGAACCCGGTAGGGACGAAACAGTAGCTCACATTCTTTTGGAATGCCCGGTATACGGCCCAGAGAGATATGAAGTTGAACAGTTTATGGACGTGACAATTAATGCTGAAAATATCCAAAACATAATGCAGGACAAGGTGAACCGTCCGAAGTTTATAGCGTACTGTATAAAATTAGCGAGTAAAGTAATAAAAAGAAATAAATAGGTAGTAAAAGTATAATGTGTATGTATAGTGAATATACGTATACCATGTATATGTAATAAAACGTGTAACAAATAAATAATATGAGTACAAACTATAAACTGTTAGATATTAAGGTAAAAATGTTTATGTAATAATGTAGAGTAAGATAGAAATAGCATAGATTTAAGATAGTTAACCCTACCCCATCCCCCATATAGTAAGGTAAATTTAAGAGTATGAGGTAGAAGTAAGTAGTTGCATAAGAACTCTGAAACCCTCAGAGGACCTTTCTCTGTATAAAGCCAATTAGAGTAAATTAGAATTGTAAGATGTAGATAGCAATAAAAGGCCCCCAGTCTATAATCATTGCGACATTCGGTACGAGGCAACAAGTAGGAAAAAAAAAAAAAAAAAAAAAAACCTAACCTAACCTAACCTAACCTAACCTAACCTAACCTAACCTAACCTAACCTAACCTAACCTAACCTAACCTAACCTAACCTAACCTAACCTAACCTAACCTAACCTAACCTAACCTAACCTAACCTAACCTAACCTAACCTAACCTAACCTAACCTAACCTAACCTAACCTAACCTAACCTAACCTAACCTAACCTAACCTAACCTAACCTAACCTAACCTAACCTAACCTAACCTAACCTAACCTAACCTAACCTAACCTAACCTAACCTAACCTAACCTAACCTAACCTAACCTAACCTAACCTAACCTAACCTAACCTAACCTAACCTAACCTAACCTAACCTAACCTAACCTAACCTAACCTAACCTAACCTAACCTAACCTAACCTAACCTAACCTAACCTAACCTAACCTAACCTAACCTAACCTAACCTAACCTAACCTAACCTAACCTAACCTAACCTAACCTAACCTAACCTAACCTAACCTAACCTAACCTAACCTAACCTAACCTAACCTAACCTAACCTAACCTAACCTAACCTAACCTAACCTAACCTAACCGATTTGATATCTTTGAATTTGATTTTACAGACAGATTATCGCGTGCGATACATCAAAATTTTAGTATAGTGTTTGCGAGTCTATTGACCGTAGAACTAGCTACGTACAATTTGAAAAAATTTGACTTTTCTGCCAAAACTTTTTGGTACCTATTTGTTCGTTTTTCTCGCTCATTTTGACAGATTTTCAGTTTCTGATTGTTGGAGGGGCTGCGGTTAGGTCACTAGCTTGTTGCCTGTGTGGAACATTTTTCGCTTTCTATAGCAAAAAGTTAAGTTTTTAACTGATTAGCGTTTGAAAACGAACTTTTTGACCCAGGTACACGGCTATCTTCGATTCTGTTGACAGCTACTTAAGGTGAACATAGCCGTGCGATACACCATTAGAAGCGGCCTGCGAAGCCCTACACATAGGACTAGCACCAGGGTTCACTCGTCATACAGAAACTTAGAAAAAGTGGTATTTCTACTAACTTTGCCACCGTTTTAGCGATAAAACACTCGTTTTTTCGCTAAAACTTATCGCCACTGCGCGTAGCCCGGCTGGTACATCACTGCCCCACCTCCTGGAACGCATCTGAAACAGAAAAACACTGAAAAATTAGAAAAAATTAAGAATACCTGCAATTGTTAAAATTCATTCAGGCGCATTGCACTTCTCTGCATAGGTAGGTTACCTAGCAACCGAACGCGAGCCACATACGTTATTTGATATCTTTGAATTTGATTTTACAGACAGATTATCGCGTGCGATACATCAAAATTTTAGTATAGTGTTTGCGAGTCTATTGACCGTAGAACTAGCTACGTACAATTTGAAAAAATTTGACTTTTCTGCCAAAACTTTTTGGTACCTATTTGTTCGTTTTTCTCGCTCATTTTGACAGATTTTCAGTTTCTGATTGTTGGAGGGGCTGCGGTTAGGTCACTAGCTTGTTGCCTGTGTGGAACATTTTTCGCTTTCTATAGCAAAAAGTTAAGTTTTTAACTGATTAGCGTTTGAAAACGAACTTTTTGACCCAGGTACACGGCTATCTTCGATTCTGTTGACAGCTACTTAAGGTGAACATAGCCGTGCGATACACCATTAGAAGCGGCCTGCGAAGCCCTACACATAGGACTAGCACCAGGGTTCACTCGTCATACAGAAACTTAGAAAAAGTGGTATTTCTACTAACTTTGCCACCGTTTTAGCGATAAAACACTCGTTTTTTCGCTAAAACTTATCGCCACTGCGCGTAGCCCGGCTGGTACATCACTGCCCCACCTCCTGGAACGCATCTGAAACAGAAAAACACTGAAAAATTAGAAAAAATCGCCCGCCCACCCACCCTGTTGTCAGTCACTAAGGTTAGAAAAGTCGCTTTTTGTGGCCCGGGCGACCTTAGAACAGTTATAACTCCGGAACTAGGGCACTTTTTTGGACCCGGTTTTCGGCAACGGACTCGTTACCGGACCAGCTACCTTCTAGCGATCTTTGACAGGCTGTATCAACAGCCAATTTAAATTTGACTTTTTGAAATCTGTCTATTTGATTTATTTTCAAATTTTGTTGAATATCTCTGCACCTACCTTCTGTAGGGTATTGACACTTGCTGGTCGAAGACATTGGCACACCTGTAACATAAATTGCTATAAGGATAGGGAAAATTTACACATTTTTATTAGGTTAACTTTTATTTTATCTTATTATTATATAACTTTTACAAACTTTTATTGTTATTCAAAATTTGACTACCTACCAATCCCACTATTCCCTCTGACACCTTGTAATGTTTGGCTTGCGAACGCCAGCAAAAAGGATGAATGTGACGATAGATATCGAGCCCAAATCACCGGTTGAGACGCAGATGGCCAGCGGCAGCAACGAGACACGAACACCTGTCAAAAAGCCCGCTGTCAACCTAATCGATTTGGACCCGCATACATCCCCACCCCGAGCCGAACGGGCGGGGCCCTCAAAACAGGGGGACGAATTGGCGCAAACGTCAAGTGTTAGACGAAGCGTGGGTGAGTGGGAGCTAGTTAAGAAAAAGGGATCGAACTCCCAGCAACTGAGAACCCCAACCCCACCGAGGAAAACAAGCCAAAGAGCCGCTCCCAGGCCAAAGCCTACGATTTTGACCTCGCAAGAGGGCAAATTGATCGGGCGCAGACAACCAGCAGAAACGAGCCCACCAGTACCGGAGAAGTTCGCAAATAGAACTGCAGAGGGAAAGGCTTGCCTCACTAAAGTCATCATCAACCTTGAAAACTCCAGGAACCTGAAGACAGACATCAAGACAAATGTCACTCAAGCAGCAAAACGGCTCTTCGAGTTGATAAAAGAGTCTGAGGAAAGGAAGGCCAGTGAGAGGACACTGGCCAGAGCGCAACCAGTAGACCTCAGGGAAAAGGAAACCGAATCGGGAAGCAAGGAAAATGATGGACAAAACGAAGGGAGTGGCCTTGAGAGGCAGCTAGAGGAACACATCAGACTTCTCAAGGAAAACAACGCGAGGATGGAAAACCTGCAAGAGGCAATGGAAAGGCAGAAGGAAACCCTAGAGAAGACCACCTACGCAAACATCGCCGCGGGCCAAACCCGGAGGCAGTCCCGCGAACAGGTCGCACTGCACTCAGTGATGATTTCCTCTAAGGGGGAAAAAGAAACTGGAGAAGAAGTGCTCAGCAGGATCAGAGAAGCTGTTAACGCGAAGGAAGGAGGAGTAAGGGTGGACAGAGTGAGGAAGGCGAAGGATGGGAAGGTTATAGTGGGTTGTAGAACAGAGGAAGAAAGAGAAAAGGTTAAGGACAGGCTCAAGAAAGCGGAAGCGCACCTGAACGTCGAGGAGATCCAAAACAAGGACCCCCTCCTGATCCTCAGAGACGTCCTACAGTTTCACGGTGATGAAGACATCGTGAAGGCCCTGAGAAAGCAAAACGATAATATCTTTGGAAAGCTCGACAAACAGGAGAACAGGCTTGAGATCCGCTACCGAAAGAAGGCCAGAAATCCCCACACCTGTCACGTGGTGACCAAAGTGTCCCCCAAAATATGGAACTTGATGATGGACGTAGGAGAAGTCCATATTGACATGCAGAGGGTGAATGTAGCGGACCAATCGCCACTGGTTCAATGCTCTCTGTGCTTAGGGTTTGGCCACGGCCGCCGACACTGCAAAGAGAGTATTGAAAAATGTAGCCATTGTGGCGGCCCGCACATGAAGACCGAATGTGCGGACTGGATAAGTGGCCTGGCACCCTCCTGTTGCAACTGTAGGCACGCAAAGCTCGAACATACTGAGCACAATGCGTTTAGCCAAGAATGCGCTGTAAGAAGGAGGTGGGACGCGTTGGCCCGGGCCTCGGTGGCATACTGTTAAAGGCCCCACCGATGGCAACCCTACAGCTACTTCAACCACAGAGATACCATACCGCGTCCTCCAAGCTAATCTCCAACGAATGGAAACCGCTACAAGCGAGCTCATGATCGAGGCTGGGAAAAGAAAGGTGGCCTTTGCGCTGCTCCAGGAGCCGTATGTGGGTGGGATAAGTAGGATGAAAGGATACAGAGGAGTGAGAATATTCCAGAACCCCGAGCAAAGGGAAGGGACTGTGAAAGCAGCAATAGCTGTCTTCGACCAAGACCTGGACGTAATACAGTGCCCAAAACTCACCACTAACAACATCGCAGTGGTGAGGATCCAGACTAGCGCCTGGCAGATCTCTGTAATCTCATTCTATTTTGAACCTTCCCAACCCATAGAGCCATACTTGGAGCAGCTCAGAAAAATTACCGAAAAAATCGGACCTAGCAAAATCATCGTGGGAGGGGACGCAAACGCAAAGAGCATCTGGTGGGGTAGCAACACCATAGACGACAGGGGTGAGGACATGTCGGGAACCCTCGAAGAACTGGGCTTGCAGGTGTTGAATGAAGGAGATCGGCCCACTTTTGACACCATCAGAGGAGGGGTATCATACACCAGCCACCCAGATGTAACAGCGTGCTCAATTGACTTGCTGGACTTGGTAGATGGTTGGAGGGTGGTGGATGATCTCACGAGCTCGGATCACAACGGTATCACCTTTAATGTGGCACTTAAAAAATCAAAAGGGATAAGCATAAGCAGAACAACAAGATTGTACAACACCAAGAAGGCTAATTGGAGTCAGTTTCATGAGAAACTGACCCAATTAAAAACAGAAAACCAAATAAACTCAGCAGAAATAGAGAAAATTGCAAACCAGGAAGAGCTAGAACAAGCAGTAGTTAAATTCACAAATATAGTAACACAAGCATGCACAAACACTATCCCTAAAAAGAAAACAAAAGAAACACTTACCATACCGTGGTGGTCCGAAGAGCTCGCCGTGCTGAAGAGAAAGTCCATCACCCTGAAGCGTCGTATCAAAGGCGCGGCAGCAACCCGAAGATCCAGAGTAGTGGACGAGTACCTGAAAGCAAGGGAAGAATATCTAAATGAGGTGAACAAAGCAAAAACTCAAAGCTGGAAGGACTTTTGTGGGAAACAGGATAGGGAAGGAGTTTGGGAGGGAATCTATAGGGTAATAGGCAGAACTTCCAAAAGACAGGAAGACATACCATTAGTGAAAGATGGTAAACAAATGGATCCCAAGGAATCGGCCAAAACTCTGGCGAATACCTTCTTCCCGGAGGATAACGAGGCAGAAGATAACGCTGACCATCAGCAGACTAGAGAAACGGCAAATCATGTAAACGACCCGGTCCATGATGAGCTTCATGACCCTGCGTTTACCACAGAGGAGCTTAGAGCTGCTGTGGGAAGCTTCAATCCTAGGAAAGCCCCGGGAGTGGATGGTTTTACTGCAGATATCTGCAGTCACGCAATAGAGAGTGACCCAGAGACCTTCCTCGCACTAACCAACAAATGCCTGGCTCTCTCGCACTTTCCAACCATCTGGAAAGAAGCCACAGTCGTGGCCCTGAGGAAGCCAGGTAAGGACGATTACACAAACATGAAATCCTATAGGCCTATAGGGTTACTGCCAGTTATGGGGAAGGTCCTGGAGAAAATGACCGTAGGACGGATAAAGTGGCACCTCGTCCCAAAAATGAGTACTCGCCAATATGGCTTTATGCCCAAAAAGAGCACCGAAGACTCCCTCTATGATCTAATCCATCGAATTAGAGACAAGCTCGATGAGAAGAAACTGATCACCGTAATTTCGTTGGACATAGAGGGAGCCTTCGATAGCGCATGGTGGCCCGCAATTAAAGTTAGGTTGGCTGAGGAAAAGTGTCCGATAAATATTAGGAGGCTTATTGATAGTTACCTACAAGATAGGCGAGTCAGGGTTAGATACGCTGGAGAGGAGTACGCAAAAGGCACCAGCAAGGGATGCGTCCAGGGGTCGATAGGGGGTCCAATAATGTGGAACCTTCTCCTGGATCCACTCCTAAAAGGGCTGGAACGGCGTGGGGACTATGTACAGGCTTTTGCGGATGATGTGGTCCTGATGTTTGACGGGGACACAGCTTTGGAGGTCCAGCGACGTGCAAATGCCGCTCTCGCCTACGTTGGGGAGTGGGGTATCAGGAATAAGCTCAGATTCGCA
>OW618039.2:20000-262031 GCA_939531255.2 Thera britannica
TAACCTAACCTAACCTAACCTAACCTAACCTAACCTAACCTAACCTAACCTAACCTAACCTAACCTAACCTAACCTAACCTAACCTAACCTAACCTAACCTAACCTAACCTAACCTAACCTAACCTAACCTAACCTAACCTAACCTAACCTAACCTAACCTAACCTAACCTAACCTAACCTAACCTAACCTAACCTAACCTAACCTAACCTAACCTAACCTAACCTAACCTAACCTAACCTAACCTAACCTAACCTAACCTAACCTAACCTAACCTAACCTAACCTAACCTAACCTAACCTAACCTAACCTAACCTAACCTAACCTAACCTAACCTAACCTAACCTAACCTAACCTAACCTAACCTAACCTAACCTAACCTAACCTAACCTAACCTAACCTAACCTAACCTAACCTAACCTAACCTAACCTAACCTAACCTAACCTAACCTAACCTAACCTAACCTAACCTAACCTAACCTAACCTAACCTAACCTAACCTAACCTAACCTAACCTAACCTAACCTAACCTAACCTAACCTAACCTAACCTAACCTAACCTAACCTAACCTAACCTAACCTAACCTAACCTAACCTAACCTAACCTAACCTAACCTAACCTAACCTAACCTAACCTAACCTAACCTAACCTAACCTAACCTAACCTAACCTAACCTAACCTAACCTAACCTAACCTAACCTAACCTAACCTAACCTAACCTAACCTAACCTAACCTAACCTAACCTAACCTAACCTAACCTAACCTAACCTAACCTAACCTAACCTAACCTAACCTAACCTAACCTAACCTAACCTAACCTAACCTAACCTAACCTAACCTAACCTAACTTTTTTTTTTTTTTTTTTTTTTTTTTTTTTTTTTTTTTTTTTTTTTTTTTTTTTTTTGGTACCCAGGAAAACCTTTTATAGGTACCACCGGCCCGGGGGGACCGATGGTTATGTGGGACTCCCCGCCTTGACAAAGGCGGTATACCCAAACTAAAAACCTGGGGTGTTCCGACTCTCCGCTTCAGGGAGAAGTCGAGGGATCGCTTGGCGCCTCCTCGACTTCTCTGCGGTTGCCCGTTTGGGCTCTACTCGGGGGGTGTCAGCCTCACCCCCCCATTACTCCGCTTAAGGCACCTCGGAACACAGGACGAGGTGCCTTACAGCTCGGGACCTCTCAGGTCAGGCAACAGATCCCCCGATCTGTTGCCCGAAGGTCCCCGTCAGGGTAACATACGGCTGGCAAAGGCCAGCCGTCTGCGGCCCGGTCTTCGGTGGCGCATGGGATCCGAGAGGACATCATCCTCTCGGTCCCTCTCTGCCATCTCCTTTTCTTTCATTACCACCTCCGCGAAGGTGGCAACTGCCCTCCACTTTGTCTCGCACTCAGCCATACCTCTCAATATGGCTGAGAGCGAGAGATCTACTCCGATTATAGCTACCATTTCAGCTCGAGGCACCGACCATGCAGGGCACTCGGCGCGGGTGTGCTGCGCCGTATCTTCAGTTGCCCCGCAGTGGTGGCAAACCATCGTTGGCTCCCGCCTCGCCACTCTGCACAGATACCTGCCAAAGCAGCCATGCCCTGACAGGATCTGCGCTAAACGGAATGTCGGTGCGCCATGCCGGCGATCGACCCACTCCCGGACGACGGGCCGGAAGGCAGCTACCACGTCTCGGCTAGCAGCCGGCGTCTCCATTCTCTCTGACCAATGCCTGAAGAGATCCTCACGGCCCTGCTCTCGCCAGTGTTTGATCTCTTCAGGCATGGGCCATCCGCCATCTTTTTTGACTCCTGCACTCCGCCAGTACACCGCCGATAGTACCCCTGCTTCAAGGTCCCACGGCGGCGTGCCGGCCAGTAAGCACGCCACCTCAAAAGAGACGGTGTGGTACGCCCGGGCTGCCCTTGTCGCGATGACCCGCTGCGGACGTCGCAGTAGGGTCTGGTTCGGCGCGTTCAGGGCATTTGCCCATATGGGTGCACCATAGAGTGCCTTTGAGCGTAGCACACTGGCATAAAGGCGACGGCACGCGACACTTGGCCCCCCTATATTTGGGAGCAGACTTCCGAGCACTCCAGCAAAGGCGATTAGCTTTGGAGCCAGTCGCCGGAAGTGCTCCTCGAATCTCCATCGGCCATCGAGGACAAGGCCTAGGTACCGCATCGTCGACTCGATGGCAATGGAGGTTCCGCCCACTACAACGGTTAGCCCTGCCGGAGGAGCATTCCGGGGCCCGTGAAAGATAAGGGCCTCGGACTTCTCCAGTGCCACTTTCAGCCCAAGCGAATTAATTCGCCTTACAATTTGGGCAACTCCCGCTGTGGCCAGAATGGCCGCTTGTCTTCGGGTCTTTCCGCGAGCCGTGACGAGGGTGTCATCGGCGTAGCATACTACGCCAATTCCTCTCAAGTTTTGCCCGCGGAGCACAAAGTCGTACCCGATGTTCCACAGGAGCGGTCCTAGGACCGATCCCTGTGGAACACCGCACGACATCCTCCTTTCTTGCCACCCCTGATGAGCTGGGTAGCTGACACCTCGGTCGGCAAAGTAACTTGCCACGCAGCTCCGTAGGTACTGAGGCACATTATGGAACTTAAGCGCCTCCAGTACAGTCTCCCAGGGAAGGGTGTTGAAGGCATTCGCTATATCCAACGACACTGCCAACAACACCCCACCCTCCGAGATCGCGTCATCTGCAAGCTCACGCACCCTTGCTATTGCGTCCACAGTTGAGCGGCCGTGGCGGAACCCGAACTGCCCGTCGCTCAGGTTAGGGCCCACGTCAACCAGGTGCCGGACGAGACGAGCAGCGAGCACTCGCTCGAAGAGCTTACTCGTCTCGCCCAGCAACACAATGGGGCGGTACGCCGACGGGGAATCTGCTGGGCGCCCATTCTTTCTTAGCAGGACTAACTTTCCGCGCTTCCAGATTTGCGGGAAATGGCCCTGTGCTAGGCACGCTGAGAAAATTGCCCTTATGTCTTCTCCAAGCGCCTTTGATGCATGCACTAGGACTCGACCCGGCACACCATCCGGTCCAGGGGCCGCGTTTTTAGCCCGGAGCCGTAGCACAGCCACACCAAACTCCGTTGTGCTAACAGGCGGGACTTCTTCATCTACTTGGCTAAGCAACGCTTCCCTAGATGCCATGGGAGGCGGACACCATGCCTCTCGCTGAGGGAAGAGTCCAGCCACTACCCGCTCCAGGAGCTGGGGTTCCAGAGTTGTGGTCAGTGGGGGGGCCCAAGGACGCAATTTGCCCGTTACCGACTTATATGGGCGCCCCCAGGGATCTCGATTGAGGGACTCCAGCCACTCCTGCCACGCCAACTCTTTGGCCTCCTTTATAGCTGCCTGCAAATTCTTGCAGGCGGCACTGTAACTGGCGTAGCGTTCGCGCTCCTCCTCCTCATTCCGAACCTTCCAACGTCGGGACCGGGTGTAAAGACGCCGCGCAGCATTGCAGGCTCTCCTCAGCTCCTTGAGCTCCGGCCTCCACCAGTACATTTGTCGCGGAGGCGCTGTCGTCTTTACCCGAGGCATGGAAGCATCGCAGATCCGCGCCAGTGACTCTCCCAGTCTCTCAGCCGCGGCATCTACGTCCTCCATGCCCAAGCTAGCCCCCCAGGCTTCTACAATGGCTGCTTCAGCTGCCAGTTCCTTATCGAGCCCCCTAAGAGACCACCGTGGCCCACTTGCTGGTGGGGGCAGAGGCTGCCTTGAGGACGCAGAGACGCTGAATCGAATGTATCGATGATCTGACAGCGTTTCTACGTCCGTTTCGACTTTCCAGTCGAGAACACGGCGCGCAACGGAAGGGGAAGCGAACGTTAGGTCCACTATGGATCCTCCGTTCCATCGAACGCACGTGTTCTCGGAGCCCCTATTTAAAATCAGGAGACCCAAAGACGCCGCCCAGTCCTCCAATACCCTTCCTCGGGCGTCAGTTGCTGGGGATCCCCACGCCGTCGACTTAGCGTTGAAATCCCCAGCAACCAATACGGGACTCGGTTGTACTGCTCCCGCTAGCACCCCGACCTCAGCTAGCAGTCGCTCAAATTCGACAATATTCCGGTTCGGGGAGCAGTACACCCCGATCACTGCCACTGCGCAGCCACCACCTACAACAGCCAGCACGCATCCCTGACCCTTCGCTACTTTTTCGAAGGGCAGGGAGCCAGCGGACGATTGTGCTGTGGTGATTGCCACCAAGCCATTCCTGTCTCCCACCCAGTTATCCCGGGAAGGGACCAAGTATGGCTCGGCGACCACTGCTATTTGCGTAGACCACTCCGCCAGGCTCTGGAGCAGGAGATCCTGAGCTCTGGCGGAGTGGCCTATATTCGCCTGCACAAATCGGATGGCCATCTAATCAGAGTCCATCCGATCCTCCGCTTGCGCTTCTGGGCGCATAGATGGCTGTGAGGGGGCTGATGAGCCCACGTTAGCCGTCTTTTTACCACGCTTCCCCTTGCTTGAGGTTGAGCCTTTACAGCTCTTGGCCCCAACCCGGTGATTAGCCGCTTTACCGGCTGCTTCGCAAACTGGACAGTGCTGCTCTGCTTCGCACTGCGCCTTTTTGTGCCCCGGCTTACCGCAGCGGAAGCAGAGGGCGCTGCGGTCCTCAGCACATGTGCATTGTGCCCCAACGTGGCCACCTTCAAAGCACCGGTAGCACCGTAGGGGCCTTTCCTCCAAAATTTTTGCTGACGCCGAGACCCAGCCGATTAGGACTCTTCCGGCTGCGGCCTTTTTCGCTGCGGCAACGGGGCAGCGCAGCCAGACCGTGCCTTCACGCCCTGGTGGTCGCACAATATCGCCGACCTTCACCGACTCTATTGCGCAACCACCCACCTTGGCAATGGCCGCCGCCACCTCCTCCTTACTTGACGAGTCATCAAGGCCTGAAAGGCGCATTTCCACGCACTTCTCGGGGCGGGATACCTTGACAACGCCTTCACCGAGGGACTCCCGTAGTTTGTTGGCAAGGGCGTCCGCCTTCTCCTTGCTCTCGGCTCCAGTTCCGGGCACTTCCAGTAGACGGGCACCGGTGGCGACGGTGCGGAACTTTACACCGTCGATGCCCATCGCCGTCAGGTCTATGCGTTCCTTAGCCTCGGTAAGTACCTTGCTATAGGTGACGCCATTTTTTATGGCCTCCGGCTGCAGCGTTAACACCACTACAGCATTACGTGGGGCCCTCAGCTTCCGTTGCGCAGGCCGCGCGGGTGGCACCTTATTAGATTTAGGTGCAGCAGCCTTGGCAGTTTTGGTGGCCGTGGCACGCTTGCGTGCAGTACCTTTGCGGCCTACAACGTGCCACTCCTCTTCCATTGGCAGGGGGGCAGGACTCGACGAGCGAGGTGCCGTGGCCTCAGCTTTCTTTGCTTTCTTCTTCGCAGCTTCGGCTGTCCCACTAGAGCCGACCTTTTCTTCCGTAGGAGGGTGAACTTTACCCTTGCCTTTGCTCTTAAGCGGCTGTGGGGCTTGACGTTCAACCTCAGGCACCTCGGTCCGCTCAGAGGTAGCCATGTTGCGCCTGTCCGCTGCCAGCGGAGGGCGAATCCGCTTTTCGGGAAGTAGCCTTTCCTCCATACCGGCAAAGCGAGCATCAAGCATGCTGCCCACCTGCAGCATGATCGAGCGCGCCAACTCGTCTGCCTGGTTGCTGTCCACCAGGGGTGTCGAAGCTGATGGACCTTTCCACCGCTGGCTTACTGAGGGCAGTTCCATGCTCTCCTGGGTTTGCATCAGATTAGATCTTAGCTCACCCAGCTCTTTTCGCAGGTCTGCCATCTCCTGTCGCATGCGGGCGTTTTCAGCCTGCAGCTTGACTGTCTCCTCAGAAACTGAGCAATTATAAAGCGCCCTGACTGCCGCTTGGATCGACGCCGCCGACTCTTTCAAGGCCCTCGTAAAAGTACCTTTAAGGTTGCCAGATTTTGTGGCAACCATCAACACTATCTCAGACGCCTCGGTTGCCTGTTTGACCAGGTCGGAGGCAAGCCCACTGTCTTGTTTAGGGGATGGTGGGGCCACAGGGCGCGTAGCTTGCAGGCTAGCTACCTGCGCAGCTACCTCGCGTTCAGCTTGCCGCTGAGCCTCATCACGTTCCGCCTCTTGTCTAAGGGCCTTTAGCTGGGCTTGCGCCTTAGCTAGACCGACATATTCACCTGTCGTTGGAGGGCGACCCCTGCCTCTCTTTACCTTCCGAAAGGCCATCGGGTCGACAAGAGCCGTCCCCGTGACATCCGAGTCAGACTCCGAAGCTTCCGGACCCGACTGACCTGGTCGTTTACGCCAGAAACGGATGGGGTCACTCCCAGACGCCACCGTCTCCATGCTTCTGTCGGTGTCTGACTCCGACAGCCGCTCTATCACTACTTTGGGTTGCATCTGACCCTGTAAAGCGGCCTTTCTACCCTTCTCACTCAACGGACTTCTGTCCCGCTTCTTCGTCATAGCTGCCCCTGCAATGGGCAGCACTACGTCCACCTCACTATCACTCTCCAGAAGAGAGAAGCGATTATTGCGTCGTGTAGAAACACGACTACAAACTACGTCACGCACCTTCTCGGCGCTCTCCGGCGCCAAAGCGCCACAATTCTCCAATCCACGGCCGGAACGGCCAACATCATCATTTATTTGTTTTTTATTAGTGTTTTCCATAATAAATCCCACGAGTATGGGGGAAATAAATTGTCACCACCGAAGTGCCACCGACCAGTGCCCCCTGTGGCCGGGGAAGGGTATATACTGCGGAGGTCCCCTGGTATCCGCAGGTTTTTACGTGTTTTCTCACGGGTTTTTGTTTCAAGGTTTTCCTTCCTCTGGGCCCGACCAATTAAGGCAACGCCCCTTCGGGTCATACTGAATCAAACGTACCCCCGTGAGCCTGACGGGGGGTCTTTGAATGAAACAGCATGGATCCCGGTTGGAGAGACGGCGAACTCTCTCCGACGAAACTGGTCGATAGGGTTAGTACCAAACAGTCCGTAACAACACCTCAACCAATGCAACAAAGATTGCATCAGAAACTTCTTATGTACAATTAAAACTATACAACACATGCTTTTAACAAAAAACACACACGACACAAAATTTTATATACAACACAATTTAATTATATACAATGTACAATATTATACATAATTTACACCATGAGCCTATTCGCCCTGCTCGCAGAGTGGGAACTCCTTCCCTCTGCCTGCCTCCGCTAACTGCGTCCTCTGGTACGCATCCAGAGACGCCCACCTTGTGTCGGGTATTGGCCACCATGAAAAACTTCCCCAGTACTCTGCGGAAGTGTTTCATGGTGTTACCAGGGTGCACCACGTGGAGGTTACCCGACCTTGCACCCCAACCTAACCTAACCTTTTTTTTTTTTTTTTTTGACCCAGGAAAATCTTTTATAGATACCACCGGCCCGGGGGGACCGATGGTTATGTGGGACTCCCCGCCTTGACAAAGGCGGTATACCCAAACTAAAAACCTGGGGTGTTCCTCTTCTCCGCAAGAGTGGGGAGCCGTGGGATCGCTCAGCGCCTCCATAGCTTCCCCAGCGGTTGTCCGTTTGGACCCTTCTCTGGGGGGCTGTATATGTGCCCCCTTATCTCCGCTTAAGGCACCTCGGAACACGACGAGGTGCCTTACAGCTCGGGACCTCTCAGGTCGGGCAATAGATCCCCCGATCCATTACCCGAAGGTCCCCATTTAAGGATGCATGCGGCTGGCGAATGCCAACCGCGTGCGGCCTACTCTCCTTCGGCGTATAGGATCCGAGAGGATGTCGTCCTCTCGGTCCCTCTCCGCCACCTCTTTCTCTTGCATCACCAGCTCCGCGAAGCTGGCAACTGCTCTCCAGTTTCTCTCACTCTCAGCCATTGCTCTTATTATGGCTAAGAGTGAGAGATCTCTTCCGATCACCGAGACCATTTCGGCTCGTGGCACTTCCCAGGCTGGACACTCGGCACGGGTGTGCTGCGCCGTGTCCTCCAACGCCCCGCAGTGGTGGCATTCCATCGTCGGCTCACGACGTGCAACACGGCACAGATACCTCCCGAAGCAGCCATGCCCCGAGAGGATCTGCGCCAAGCGGAACGTTGGAGCACCGTGCCGACGGTCGACCCATTCTTGAAGAACAGGCCGAAAGGCGGCCACCACATCCCGGCTAGCAGCCGGTGACTCCATTCTTTCGGTCCAATGCCTGAACAGATCCTCGCGGCCCTGCTCTCTCCAGTGCTGTATTTCTTCGGGCATTGGCCATCCACCATTCTTTTTAACTTCCACGCTGCGCCAGTAGACCGCCGCTAGAACCCCAGCTTCGAGGTCCCACGGCGGCGTACTAGCCAGCAGGCACGCCGCCTCGAAAGAGACGGTGTGATACGCTCGGGCTGCCCTATTTGCTATGACCCGCTGCGGACGTCGCAGCAGGGTCTGGTTTCGGGCGTTAAGGGCACTCGCCCATATGGGTGCTCCATAAAGCGCCTTGGAGCGTACCACCCCGGCAAAAAGGCGACGGCACGCCACACTTGGCCCTCCTACATTAGGGAGCAGGCTCCCGAGCACTCCGGCGAAGGCGATGAGCTTTGGAGCCAATCGCTTGAAGTGCTCTTCGAACCTCCATCGACCGTCGAGGACAAGGCCTAGGTACCGCATCGTCGGCTCGACGGCGATGGACACTCCACTTACCACCACAGTTTGCCCTATCGGAGGAGCCTTACGAGGCCCATGAAAAATGAGGGCCTCCGACTTCTCCAGAGCTACTTCCAGCCCAAGCATCTTTATTCTTCGGACTACTTGGGCAACTCCAGCAGTGGCCAAGATGGCCGCCTCTCTATAGGTGCTGCCGCGGGCTGTTACGAGGGTGTCATCGGCGTAACAGACCACGCCGATCCCCCATAAGTTTTGCCCGCGGAGCACATAGTCATAGCCGATGTTCCACAGGAGGGGCCCTAGAACGGACCCCTGTGGAACACCGCACGACATCTTCTTTTCCTTCCATGCGCCGTCCCGGGCTGGATACATCACAGCCCGGTCGGCGAAGTAACTCACCACAGAGTTCCTCAGGTATCGAGGCACCCTATGGTATCTGAGGGCCTCCAGTACGGTCTCCCAGGGAAGGGTATTAAAGGCGTTTTTTATGTCTAGCGACACTGCCAACAATACCCCGCCCCCGGATATCGCCTCCTCTGTGAGTTCTTGCACTCTTGCGATAGCGTCCACGGTAGAGCGCCCGTGGCGGAACCCATACTGTCCATCATTAAGGTTTGGACCCACATCAACCAAGTGCCGGACGAGACGATCCGCAAGCACTCGCTCAAAGAGCTTGCTCGTCTCGCCGAGCAACACTATGGGGCGGTACGCCGATGGGGAGTCAGCTGAGCGCCCATTCTTCTTAAGCAGGACCAGTTTTCCACGTTTCCAGCATTGTGGAAAACTGCCCTGCGTTAGGCACGCTGAAAAGAGTGCTCTTATTTCAGCCCCGAGCTCCTTCGCCGCGTGGACCAACACTCGACCCGGCACGCCGTCCGGTCCGGGGGCCGCATTCTTTGACCGAAGCCGTAACACGGCCGCTCCGAACTCAGTCTCACTAACTGGCGGGACCTCCTCTTCCACCTCGTCAGGCAAAGCTGGTGCCATGGGAGGCGGGTGCCACGCATCCCTTTGAGGGAAGAGTGCAGAAACCACCCGTTCGAGAAGTTCTGGTTCGAGCGTGGTGGTGAGTGGGGGAGCCCATGGACGAAGCTTTCCCGTTACCGACTTGTAAGGGCGCCCCCAGGGATCTCGATCGAGAGACTCCAGCCACTCTCGCCAAGCCGCCTCCTTTGCTTCTTTAATGGCCACCTGCAGATCTTTGCAGGCGGCTCTGTAGCTAGCGTACCGCTCAAGCTCTTCCTCCTCATTTCTAACCCTTCGACGACGGCAGCGCGTATAAAGCCGCCGCGAAGCGACACAGGCACTTCGTAATTGTCGGAGCTCCGGCTTCCACCAATACATGCGCCGTGGAGGCAGCGTCGCCTTGACTCGTGGCATGGAGGCGTCACAGACACGCGTTAGTGCCTCTCCCAGCCGCTCCGCTGCGACGTTTACGTCCTCCGTGACTGGGCCTGCCATCCATGCCTCCACGATGGCAGCTTCGACAGCAATCTCTTTATTGAGCCCCTTTAATGACCACCGCGGCCCAGCATTAGGTGGTGGAGATGGAACCGGCCCTGCGGACGTAGAGACGCTGAACCGAATGTACCGATGGTCAGACAGCGTCTCTACGTCCGTTTCTACACTCCAATCTAGAACACGGCGCGCAACGGCGGGGGAAGCAAACGTTAGGTCCACTATGGACCCACCCTGTTGTCGCACGCACGTGTTCTCGGAGCCCCTGTTGAGGATCAAGAGACCCAGGGACGCCGCCCACTCTTCCAAAACCCTGCCTCTTATGTCGGTTGCTGGGGATCCCCACGCCGTTGACTTAGCATTGAAATCCCCAGCAACTATTATCGGACTGGGATGCACTGCTCCCGCCAGAACTCCGACTTCAGCGAGAAGTCGCTCAAAATCAACTATAGGCCGGTTTGGGGAACAATACACCCCAATTACCGCCACACCACCATCGCCACCCAGTACAGCCAGCACGCATCCCTGTCCTTTCGCTACTTTTTCGAATGGGAGGGAGCTAGCCGATGACTGCGTGACAATGGCCACCGATTCCTCTCTGTCTGCCACCCAATTGTCCCGAGAAGGAACTAAGTAGGGCTCGGCAACTACTGCTATTTGTGTTGACCACTCCGCCAGGCTCTGGAGCAAGAGATCCTGAGCCCTGGCGGAGTGGTTGATGTTCGCCTGCAGGAATCGGATGGCCATCCTAACTGGCGTCCATCCGATCCTCTTCCCGCGCATCTGGGCGCGCAGATGGCTGCGAGGGGGCTGAAGAGCCTACGCTAGCCGTCTTTTTTCCTTCGTTTTTGGCCGAGCCTTTGCAGGTCTTGGCCCCGACGCGGTGGTCAGCCTTCTGACCGGCAGCTTCACAAACTGGGCAGTGCTGCTCAGCAACACATTCTGCCATCTTGTGCCCAGCCTTGCCGCAGCGGAAACAGAGTGCACTGCGGTCCTCAGCATTTGGGCATTTTGCCCCTACGTGTCCAGCTTCAAAGCATCGGTAGCACCGTAGGGGTCTTTCCTCCAGTATTTTCACCGAGACTGAGGACCAGTTCACCAGCAATCTTCCAGCTGCAACTTTTTTGGCTGCTGCAATGGGGCAGCGCAGCCAAACAGTTCCTTCGCGCCCAGGGGGCCGCACAATGTCACCAACCTTGACAGATTCTAAAGTGCAACCCCCCACTTTTGAAACGGCCGCTGCGACATCCTCTTTGTTTGTAGAGTCGTCCAGTCCCGAGAGACGCAACTCCGCGCTTTTCTCGGGACGTGAAACCTTTACAAGAGCTCCATCTAGGGATTCTCTGAGCTTGTTAGCTAGAGAATCAGCCTTCTCCGTGCTTGTAGCTCCGGGCAACTCAAACACTCGTCCTCCAGTAGCGGCCGTCCGAAACTTGACACCATCTATGCCAAGTGCCGTCAAGTCGATGCGCTCTCTGGCATCGGTTAGCATCTGGGCATAGGTGATGCCATTCGCCAGTGCCTCCGGTTGAAGTGTCAGGACGACCACTGCAGAGCGAGGAGACTTTAGCTTCTGCTTCTTCTTTTTCTTCTGAGGCCGTGGCCCTGGCACCTTTGTAGCCTTGGGGGCTGCTTCCTTGGAGGCATTTGCGGCTCCGGCACGCGTACGCTTGCCTTTGCCTTTGCCTTTCCGCGTTACTTCTTGCCATTCCTCCTCCATCGGTTTGGAAGTAGGACTTGGCGGGCGCGGTGCTTTGGGCACCGCTTCCTTCTTCTTTTTTCCCAAAGGGGGAGCTCTGGCAGCTCCGCTGGTACTGGCTTCCGGAAGAGGGGAGGCTGCCCGAGCAGTGGCCCCTACAGATGCAGCAGCCGCACTGTACTTCTTTTTGTCTGCAGCCAGAGGCGGCCGAAGCCGCTTTTCAGGAAGCAGACGGTCCTCCAAACCCTCAATCCGCGCGTTGACCATTGACCCACACTGCGACATAACAGCGCGAACAATGTCATCCAATGCTGGAGCCGGAGTTGATTCTGGCTGATATGCGAGCTGGCGCACTTGAGCCAACTCTTGTCGGACTACTTCTAACTCGCAAGCAAGCTTGGAGTTTGCTGCCTCCAGTCGGGCGACTTCCTCCGTCATCGAGCGTGAACGGAGCTCTGCGAAGGAAACTTTAATAGTCTCTGCCGCATCCTTCAGGGCTTTAATATACGTCCCCCTTAAATGGCCGGACGTCTTCGCGACCTTGAGAATCGTGTTCACCGAATCAGACACCAGCCTGGCCAAATCCGGTGATTCACGACTCTCATTGTCGCTCGTGACCATAACGTCTGGGGACTTGCGGAAGGTGGCGGCCCTTGCCTCCCTTTTTAACCTAGCCTCCTCTGCCATCTCCATTTCAGCGTTAAGTTCGAGTTCCTCGGCCTTTGCTGCATTAAGTGCGGCCTTTGCCTGAGCCAGACCGACATACTTCCCCGTCGTAGGAGGACGTCCACGTCCTCTCAATGCCGTTGACGCTTTGGGCGGAACCCCCACCTTGTCATCATCGTCATCAATGGCCCGACGCTTCCGCCAAAAACGGCTTCCATCGGGAGATGAGGCCCCGGATGCCAACGTCGCTACTGATCGGAAGCTCCCATCAGAGTCCGTATCAGATAGGTTTGCCAAAGACGCCGAAGCGATTGGCAAATCTTCGTCGCTCATATTTGAGGCCACGCTGCGGGTCAGAACCACGCGCGCCTCTCTCATCAAGCTCAATGAGCTCTGGTTTGAGCCAGATGGCAGTACACTGGGGGACTCCCCAGTCGCCATCTCAGCAGCTCCAAGTGCCAAAGCACCTACATTTTCCTTCTCCTCACGACCAGAATGGTCACCTCCAGTTTTTGATTTTTGTTTAAGTTTATTAATTTCCATAATGAATCCCACGAGTATGGGGGAAATAAGATGTCATCACCGAAGTGCCACCGACCAGTGCCCCCTGTGGCCGGGGAAGGGTATATACTGCGGAGGTCCCCTGGTATCCGCAGGTTTTTACGTGTTTTCTCACGGGTTTTTGTGTCAAGGTTTTCCTTCCTCTGAGCCCGGCCAATTAAGGCAAGGCTCCTTCGGTCCATGCTGCTGCAACGTACCCCTTTAGGCCTAACAGGGGTCCTTGAAGCAACAACATGGATAACGGATGGAGGGGTGGCGAAATCCCTCCGACAGACTCATCAAAAGTGTTAGTAATGACGAGCCTGCCATGACAGCTTTATTTGATATCACAGAGTGACATCAATTCCTTCTATGTACATTTATACAAAATGTAAATGGTTTATTTACAATAAAATATATACACACAACCAAACTCCAGAATAAAGCCCATTTGGGCCTCACGCAGAGTAGGAACTCCTTTCCTCTGCCTCCTTCCACCAAACTGCGCCCTCTGGTACGCAACCAGAGGCGCCCACCGTGTGTCGGGTATTGGCCACCATGAAAAACTTCCCCAGTACTCTGCGGAAGTGTTTCATGGTGTTACCAGGGTGCACCACGTGGAGGTTACCCGACCTTGCACCCCAACCTAACCTAACCTAACCTTTTTTTTTTTTTTTTTTTTTTTTTTTTTTTTTTTTTTTGACCCAGGAAAATCTTTTATAGATACCACCGGCCCGGGGGGACCGATGGTTATGTGGGACTCCCCGCCTTGACAAAGGCGGTATACCCAAACTAAAAACCTGGGGTGTTCCTACTTTCCGCTTAAGGGAGAAGTCAAGGGATCGCTTGGCGCCTCCTCGACTTCTCTGCGGTTGCCCGCTTGGGCTCTACTCGGGGGGTGTCAGCCTCACCCCCCCTTTACTCCGCTTAAGGCACCTCGGAACACAGGACGAGGTGCCTTACAGCTCGGGACCTCTCAGGTCAGGCAACAGATCCCCCGATCTGTTGCCCGAAGGTCCCCATCAAGGTAACATACGGCTGGCGAAAGCCAGCCGTCTGCGACCCGTTCTTCGGCGGCGCATGGGATCCGAGAGGACATCATCCTCTCGGTCCCTCTCTGCCATCTCCTTCTGTTTAATTACGGCCTCCGCGAAGGCGGCAACTGCCCTCCACTTTGTCTCGCACTCAGCCATACCTCTCAATATGGCTGAGAGCGAGAGATCTGCTCCAATTATGGCAACCATTTCGGCTCGTGGCACTTCCCAGGCTGGACACTCGGCACGGGTGTGCTGCGCCGTGTCCTCCAACGCCCCGCAGTGGTGGCATTCCATCGTCGGCTCACGACGCGCAACACGGCACAGATACCTCCCGAAGCAGCCATGCCCCGAGAGGATCTGCGCCAAGCGGAACGTGGGAGCACCGTGCCGACGGTCGACCCATTCTTGAAGAACGGGCCGAAAGGCAGCCACTACATCCCGGCTAGCAGCCGGTGACTCCATTCGCTCGGTCCAATTTCTGAACAGATCTTCGCGACCCTGCTCTCTCCAGTGCTGTATTTCTTCGGGCATTGGCCATCCACCATCCTTTTTTACTCCCACGCTGCGCCAATAGACCACTGCTAGAACCTCAGCTTCGAGGTCCCACGGCGGCGTGCTAGCCAGCAGACACGCCGCCTCGAAGGAGACGGTGTGGTATGCTCGGGCTGCCCTTATCGCGATGACCCGCTGTGGACGTCGCAGTAGGGTCTGGGTCGGTGCGTTCAGGGCATTTGCCCATATGGGTGCCCCATAAAGTGCCTTTGAGCGTAGCACACCGGCATAAAGGCGACGGCACGCCACACTTGGCCCCCCTATATTTGGGAGCAAACTCCCGAGCACTCCAGCAAAGGCGATTAGCTTAGGAGCCAGTCGCCGGAAGTGCTCCTCGAATCTCCATCGGCCATCGAGGACAAGGCCTAGGTACCGCATCGTCGACTCGATGGCGATGGAGGTTCCGCCCACCACAACGCTTAGCCCTGCCGGAGGAGTATTCCGGGGCCCGTGAAAGATAAGGGCCTCGGATTTCTCCAAAGCCACTTTCAGCCCAAGCGAACCAATTCGCCTCACAATTTGGGCAACTCCCGCTGTGGCCAGGATGGCTGCCTCTCTCCGGGTCTTTCCGTGAGCCGTGACGAGGGTGTCATCGGCGTAGCAAACTACGCCGATTCCTCGCAGGTTTTGCCCACGGAGCACAAAGTCGTACCCGATGTTCCACAGGAGCGGTCCTAGGACCGATCCCTGTGGAACACCGCATGACATCCTCCTTTCTTGCCACCCCTGTTGGGCTGGGTAGCTAACACCCCGGTCAGCGAAGTAACTCGCCACGCAGCTTTGGAGGTATTGGGGCGTATTGTGGTACTTAAGCGCCTCCAGTACAGTCTCCCAGGGTAAGGTGTTGAAGGCATTCGCTATATCCAGCGACACTGCCAACAACACCCCCCCGTCCGAGATCGCCTCATCCGCGAGCTCCCGCACCCTTGCTATTGCGTCCACAGTTGAGCGGCCGCGGCGGAACCCGAACTGCCCGTCGCTCAGGTTAGGGCCCACGTCAACCAGGTGCTGGATGAGACGAGCAGCGAGCACTCGCTCGAAGAGCTTACTTGTCTCACCCAGCAATACAATGGGGCGGTACGCCGACGGGGAGTCTACTGGGCGCCCATTCTTCCTTAACAGGACCAATTTCCCACGCTTCCAGCATTGTGGGAAGTGGCCCTGTGCCAGGCACTCTGAGAAGAGCGCCCTCATATTCTCCCCAAGCTCTTTTGTTGCCTGAACCAGGACTCGACCTGGCACACCATCTGGTCCAGGGGCCGCGTTCTTAGACCGGAGCCTTAAAACGGCCACGCCGAACTCGGTCGCACTCACAGGTGACACCTCCTCGTCAGTTTGGTTGAGCGTCACTTCCCTAGTTGCCATAAGAGGTGGGCACCATGCTTCTCGCTGAGGGAAGAGATTCGCCACTACCCGCTCCAAGAACTGGGGCTCAAGAGTTGTAGTAAGTGGGGGGGCCCACGGACGCAATTTACCCGTTACTGACTTATACGGGCGCCCCCAAGGATCTCGATTGAGGGACTCCAGCCACTCCTGCCACGCCAACTCTTTGGCCTCCTTTATGGCTGCCTGCAAATTCTTACAGGCGGCACTGTAGTTAGCGTAGCGTTCGCGCTCCTCCTCCTCATTCCGCACCCTCCAACGTCGGGACCGGGTGTACAGACGCCGCGCAGCAACGCAGGCTCTCCTCAGCTCATTGAGCTCCGGCCTCCACCAGTACATTTGACGCGGAGGCGCCGTCGCCTTTACCCGAGGCATGGAAGCATCGCAAATCCGCGCCAGTGACTCTCCCAGTCTTTCAGCCGCGGCATCTACGTCCTCCATGCCTAAGTTAGCCCCCCAGGCCTCTACTATGGCTGCTTCAGCTGCAAGCTCCTTATCGAGCCCCCTAAGGGACCACCGCGGCCCACTTGCTGGTGGGGGCAGAGGCTGCCTTGAGGACGCAGAGACGCTGAATCGAATGTATCGATGATCTGACAGCGTCTCTACGTCTGTTTCAACTTTCCAGTCGAGAACACGGCGCGCAACGGAGGGGGAGGCGAACGTTAGGTCCACTATGGATCCTCCGTTCCATCGAACGCACGTGTTCTCGGAGCCCCTATTTAAAATCAGGAGACCCAAAGACGCCGCCCAGTCCTCCAATACCCTTCCTCGGGCGTCAGTTGCTGGGGATCCCCACGCCGTCGACTTAGCGTTGAAATCCCCAGCAACCAATACGGGACTTGGTTGTACTGTTCCCGCCAGCACCCCAACCTCAGCTAGCAGTCGCTCAAATTCGACAATACTCCGGTTCGGGGAACAGTATACCCCGATCACTGCCACTGCACAGCCACCACCTACAACAGCCAGCACGCATCCCTGACCCTTCGCTACTTTTTCGAAGGGCAGGGAGCCAGCGGACGATTGCGGTGTAGTTATGGCCACCAAGCCATCCCTGTCTCCCACCCAGTTATCCCGGGAAGGGACCAAGTATGGCTCGGCGACCACTGCTATTTGCGTAGACCACTCCGCCAGGCTCTGGAGCAGGAGATCCTGAGCTCTGGCGGAGTGGCCTATATTCGCCTGCACAAATCGGATGGCCATCTAATCAGAGTCCATCCGATCCTCCGCTTGCGCTTCTGGGCGCATAGATGGCTGTGAGGGGGCTGATGAGCCTACGTTAGCCGTCTTTTTACCACGCTTCCCCTTGCTTGAGGTTGAGCCTTTACAGCTCTTGGCCCCAACCCGGTGATTAGCCGCTTTACCGGCTGCTTCGCAAACTGGACAGTGATGCTCTGCTTCGCACTGCGCCTTTTTGTGCCCCGGCTTACCGCAGCGGAAGCAGAGGGCGCTGCGGTCCTCAGCACATGTGCATTGTGCCCCAACGTGGCCACCTTCAAAGCACCGGTAGCACCGTAGGGGCCTTTCCTCCAAAATTTTTGCTGACGCCGAGACCCAGCCGATTAGGACTCTTCCGGCTGCGGCCTTTTTCGCTGCGGCAACGGGGCAGCGCAGCCAGACCGTGCCTTCACGCCCTGGTGGTCGCACAATATCGCCGACCTTCACCGACTCTATTGCGCAACCACCCACCTTGGCAATGGCCGCCGCCACCTCCTCTTTACTCGACGAGTCGTCAAGGCCTGAGAGGCGCATTTCCACGCACTTCTCGGGGCGGGATACCTTGACAAGGCCTTCACCGAGGGACTCCCGTAGTTTACTGGCAAGGGCGTCCGCCTTCTCCTTGCTCTCGGCTCCAGATCCGGGCACTTCCAGTAGACGGGCGCCGGTGGCGACGGTGCGGAACTTTACACCGTCGATGCCCATCGCCGTCAGGTCTATGCGTTCCTTAGCCTCGGTTAGTACCTTGCTATAGGTGACGCCATTTTTTATGGCCTCCGGCTGCAGCGTAAGCACCACTACAGCATTACGTGGGGCCCTCAGCTTCCGTTGCGCAGGCCGCGCAGGTGGCACCTTGTTTGATTTAGGTGCAGCAGCCTTGGCAGTTTTGGTGGCCGTGGCACGCTTGCGTGCAGTACCTTTGCGGCCTACAACGTGCCACTCCTCTTCCATAGGCAGGGGGGCAGGACTCGACGAGCGAGGTGCCGTGGCCTCAGCTTTCTTCGCTTTTTTCTTCAGAGCTTCGGCTGTCCCACTAGAGCCGGCATTTACTTCTGTAGGAGGGAGAACTTTACCCTTGCCTCTGCTCTTAAGCGGCTGCGGGGCTCGACGTTCAACTTCAGGCACCTCAATTCGCTCAGAGGTAGCCTCGTTGCGCCTGTCCGCTGCCAACGGAGGGCGAATCCGCTTTTCGGGAAGCAGCCTTTCCTCCATTCCGGCAAAGCGAGCATCAAGCATGCTGCCCACCTGCAGCATGATTGAGCGCGCCAACTCGTCTGCCTGGTTGCTGTCCACCAGGGGTGTCGAAGCTGATGGACCTTTCCACCGCTGACTCACTGAGGGCAGTTCCATGCTCTCCTGGGTTTGCATCAGATTAGATCGTAGCTCACCCAGCTCTTTTCGCAGGTCTGCCATCTCCTGTCGCATGCGGGCGTTTTCAGCCTGCAGCTTGGCTGTCTCCTCAGAAACTGAGCAATTATAAAGCGCCCTGACTGCCGCTTGGATCGACGCCGCCGACTCTTTCAAGGCCCTAGTAAAAGTACCTTTAAGGTTGCCAGATTTTGTGGCAACCATTAACACTATCTCAGACACCTCGGTTGCCTGTTTGACCAGGTCGGAGGCAAGCCCACTGTCTTGTTTAGGGGATGGTGGGGCCGCAGAGCGCGTAGCTTGCAGGCTAGCTACCTGCGCAGCGACCTCGCGTTCAGCTTGCTGCTGAGCCTCCTCACGTTCCGCCTCTTGTCTAAGGGCCTTTAGCTGGGCTTGCGCCTTAGCTAGACCGACATATTCACCTGTCGTTGGAGGGCGACCCCTGCCTCTCTTTACCTTCCGAAAGGCCATCGGGTCGACAAGAGCCGTCCCCGTGACATCCGAGTCAGACTCCGAGGCTTCCGGACCCGACTGACCTGGTCGTTTACGCCAGAAACGGATGGGGTCATTTCCAGACGCCACCGTCTCCATACTTCTGTCGGTGTCTGACTCGGACAGCCGCTCAATTACTACTCGAGGTTGCATCTGACCCTGTAAAGCGGCCCTTCTAACCTCCTCATTCAACGGACTTCTTTCCCGTTTTTTCGTCATAGCTGTCCCTGCGATGGGCAGCACTACGTCTTCCTCGCTATCACTCTCCAGAAGAGAGAAGCGGTTATTGCGTCGTGTAGAAACACGACTGCAAGCTACATCACGCACCTTCTCGGCGCTCTCCGGCGCCGAAGCGCCACAAATCTCCAATCCACGGCCGGAACGGCCAACATCATCATTTGTTTGTTTAATATTTTCCATAATAAATCCCACGAGTATGGGGGAAATAAAGTGTCACCACCGAAGTGCCACCGACCAGTGCCCCCTGTGGCCGGGGAAGGGTATATACTGCGGAGGTCCCCTGGTATCCGCAGGTTTTTACGTGTTTTCTCACGGGTTTTTGTTTCAAGGTTTTCCTTCCTCTGGGCCCGACCAATTAAGGCAACGCCCCTTCGGGTCATACTGAATCAAACGTACCCCCGTGAGCCTGACGGGGGGTCTTTGAATGAAACAGCATGGATCCCGGTTGGAGAGACGGCGAACTCTCTCCGACGAAACTGGTCGATAGGGTTAGTACCGAACAGTCCGTAACAACACCTCAACCAATGCAACAAAGATTGCATCAGAAACTTCTTATGTACAATTAAAAACTATACAACACAGTCATGCTTTTTACAAAAAGCACACACGACACAAAATTTTATATACAACACAATTTTATTATATACAATGTACAATATTATACATAATTTACACCATGAGCCTATTCGCCCTGCTCGCAGAGTGGGAACTCCTTCCCTCTGCCTGCCTCCGCTAACTGCGCCCTCTGGTACGCATCCAGAGACGCCCACCTTGTGTCGGGTATTGGCCACCATGAAAAACTTTCCCAGTACTCTGCGAAAGTGTTTCATGGTGTTACCAGGGTGCACCACGTGGAGGTTACCCGACCTTGCACCCCACCTAACCTAACCTAACCTAACCTAACCTTTTTTTTTTTTTTTTTTTTTTTTTTGTGTCGGGGGGAAATCTGCACACAGACACCTTAACGCACCGAGGGATGCGCTAAGGTAGTGTGAGGTTGACGACCTCGCTTCGTCGACTCACTAAAACCACCCCGTGGCCGGCCTCGATGCATATCAAGGGGTTCCGGGATCTCCAACGGAACGCACCGGTACCCCTCTCGCATTTTGCCAAGAGCACATCCCGGGAATGACACCCATAGCCACCCCCGAAGCTCACGGCGACACTTGCCAAGAGTGTCGCCGCCTTCCCAGAACCGCATGACCGCCAGCCAGGGCCCTCGCCCCGACCAGCTGCTGATCCCAAAAAGGCCCCTGTTTGGCAGGGGCTACCACTCGCCCCCTCTCGGGGCAGGCGGCGCAAAATTACAGGAACTCCCGCAACCTCTTGCCGCCCCCATCCCTAGCGACCAGTCCCACTGGTATCGCTCAGTGGCCTCCAAACACCTAAGTGGCAAAGCTAGTCAATCACGTCGGTTGCTACGATGATTGGCTAACCAAGCCACCCAGCCCTTGATGGATGGATGGAGAGTTGGATGCTCTCCATCAGACCACTCGCCCCCATCTGGGGCCGGTGGCTCCAGATTACAGGTAAACCCGCAACCTTTTACCACCTCCTTCCCGAGCGACCAGTCCCACTGGTATCGCTCAGTGGCCTCCAAACACGTAAGTGGCCGAGCTTGTCAATCATGTACGGGGAGTTACTATGATTGGCCAACCCGGCCACCCAGCCCTTGATGGATGGATGGAGAGTTTCGGGAGTGGGACGAACCAACCCTTCGCTCTCCATCAAACCACTCGCCCCCCACTGCGCCCTTTGCTAATCAAAGGGACGCGCGGGGTAGCCGCCCCGTGTCGGGTTATTAGCCACCATGAAACACTACCCCAGTACTCTGCGGCAGTGTTTCATGGTGTTACCAGGGTGCACCACGTGGAGGTTACCCGACCTCGCACCCCAACCTAACCTAACCTAACCTTTTTTTTTTTTTTTGGTATCGGGGGGAAATCTGCACACAGACACCTTAACGCACCGAGGGATGCGCCAAGGTAGTGTGAGGATGACGACCTCGCTTCGTCGACTCACTAAAACCACCCCGTGGCCGGCCTCGATGCATATCAAGGGGTTCCGGGATCTCCAACGGAACGCACCGGTACCCCTCTCGCATTTTGCCTTGAGCACATCCCGGGAATGACAACCACAGCCACCCCCGAAGCTCACGGTGACACTTGCCAAGAGTGTCGCCGCCTTCCCAGGACCGCATGACCGCCAGCCAGGGCCCTCGCCCCGACCAGCTGCTGATCCCAAAAAGGCCCCTGTTTGGCAGGGGCTACCACTCGCCCCCTCTCGGGGCAGGCGGCGCAAAGCTACAGGAAATCCCGAAACCTCTTGCCGCCCCCATCCCTAGCGACCAGTCCCACTGGTATCGCTCCGTGGCCTCCAAACACGTAAGTGGCAAAGCCAGTCAATCATGTACGGGTGTTACGATGATTGGCTGACCAAGCCACCCAGCCCTTAATGGATGGATAGAGAGTTGGATGCTCTCCATCAGACCACTCGCCCCCATCTGGGGCCGGTGGCTCCAGATTACAGGTAAACCCGCAACCTTTCACCACCTCCTTCCCGAGCGACCAGTCCCACTGGTCTCGCTCAGTGGCCTCCAAACACGTAAGTGGCCGAGCTTGTCAATCATGTACAGGGAGTTACTATGATTGGCCAACCCGGCCACCCAGCCCTTGATGGATGGATGGAGAGTTTCGGGAGCGGGACGAACCAACCCTTCGCTCTCCATCAAACCACTCGCCCCCCACTGCGCCCTTTGCTAATCAAAGGGACGCGCGGGGTAGCCGCCCCGTGTCGGGTTATTAGCCACCATGAAACACTACCCCAGTACTCTGCGGCAGTGTTTCATGGTGTTACCAGGGTGCACCACGTGGAGGTTACCCGACCTCGCACCCCAACCTAACCTAACCTAACCTAACCTTTTTTTTTTTTTTTTTTTTTTTTTTTTGTTTACAGAGAGGAAATTCATTTACGAATAGACCAGCCGGGCGGCTGGAATTATGTCGGACTCGCCGTTGCTACGGAATACCGACTAAAACCTCTCCGGTGAACCTCTCTCGCCATTCATGCCAGGCCACGGGAACTAAAACCATCCGCGACCCGACTGACGAACAAAACCCTCTCATATTGGGCGGCGCGTCTCCTCCCGCATCTCGCATGCGCCAGCCCTCAATCAAATTCACCATTCAACCACCATGTGCGGGGGCCGCTGGCACTCGCACGACCGTGCAAGTGTTACGCGCATCACCCCGCACAATTCCTCCACTCTTTTCACCTTCTTCCCTCATACACCTTATGGCTTCATGGCCCTCGGCCCCACGGCCCACTTCCGCCACCGTGTCAGGAACACGTGACACGATGACGGAGACCTTGAAGAGGAATTTCTTCGATCGATAAGGCCCGCCCCTACGGGCCTCGCGACCGAAGAGCACACACCTTATGGCTTATGGCCCACATACCTCGTTAAACTCTGTCATACTGGGTGGCGCTCTCCTCCCGCATCTCGCATGCGCCACCCCTCATTCAAAGCATGCCCTCAACAATTAGTTTGAATTGGGCGGGGGGGCTGCACTCACGCTACAGCGCTCGTGGTCCGCGCATCACCCCGCCCCATTCCTCCATCCCGATCACCTCTCATTCTGACTCTACTCACTGGTCTCACCTTATGGCGGTCATCATGGTCTCGGGCACTGTGGCTGGGACGGGGCACTAATGCCACCGCCCGCCAAGGCCACTCCTCTCTTCGTCGGCGCCGGGCACGCCTTCGTGCCACATCGGTGCTCTGCAGGCCGACCCGCCGCCGCACACAGGGTGCAGCGTGGCGTGGCGTCACAGGCACCAGCCTTGTGGCCAGGCACACCGCAGCGATAGCACTGGTCGCTGCGGTCCTCCTCCGATGGGCAGAGCGCGCGCGTATGGCCAGGCTCCAGGCACTTAAAGCACCGGAGCGGCCGCGCCTCAAGCAACTCTACTCGCGCCGACCCCCATCCGACCGCAAGGCAGCCAGCCTTGAGGATCGCCCGAGCAGCGAGCACCGGGCATCTCACCCAGGCCGCACTCGAGCCATACACACTGCGGCGCACCTCGCCGCAGGTAACATTCTTTACCTCACATGCGCCTGCTCGCGCCACCGCCGCAGCGATCTCCGACGCGGTGACAGACTCATCGAAGCCGGAGAGCCGCATCTCCGCGGACTTCACCGGCCTCGAGACCCTCACTTGTCCCGCGTCAAGCTCCTCCACAAGCCGGCGGGCCAGCGCGTCCGCTTTCGCACCGGAAGCGGCACCGCCACCCGCCACCTCCAACATGCGCGCCCCTGTAACAGAGACTTTAAAGCCTAAGCGCTCGATGCCCAAGGACGCGAGGTCTATTTTAGACCGCGCCTCGGCAAGTATGCGCGCGTATGTCGCGCCCTTCTCAATCGCCGCAGGCTGCAAGGTGAGTACCACCGCAGCCGAGCGCGCCGGGCGCAGCTTGCGCGCAGCCAACCGGCTCGGTGGCACCACCGGCGGCGATCCTCCTGCAGGCCCGCGGGCCCCCGCAGGTGCAGCGGACGACGTGGGCTGCGCGGATTCCGCGTCGGGCACACGCCGCCCCGCCATCGTCCTCCTCTTACCTCCACGCCGACGGCGTCGGGCCGGAGCCACCTCACCTTCGGCCATGACAGGCCTGGGCTCAGGCGCAGGGGAAGGCAGCGCGTCCACAGCCACGACCTCTACCTCCATATCGCCTTCACTGTCCGACAGGTCCACCGGCACCACCGGCACCACCGGCACAGGCACAACAGGCGCCGGGCGCACGGTGCGCACCGGGGCCGCCAACGACTCAGTAGGTCTGGCCGACCCAGCAACACGGGCCGGCGGCGCCGCGCGCACTGCGGCCCCAGCAGCAGGGCCAGCACGCACAGTAGGCCGGGCGGGCGCAGCACGCGCCGGCACCCGCGCGGGCGCTACGGCACGCCGCACAGCCGCAGGCGCCAGTGCTGGGCGCCCGACCGCGGCCGCATACGAGGCGCCCCTCTCGGCGGCTAGCGGCGGCCGCAGGATACGGGCCCCAGCAGGTCTCGGCGCCGCGTCCACTGGCACCGCGACAGGTGCGAGGCGGCGCATCGCCTGCATCTCCTCCCTCAGGAGCTGCATCTCGCGCGCCATCTTCTCAATGTCGGCACGGAGCCGGACATTCTCGCCCGCTATAATGCGGGCCTCCTCGGCGAGCGTACGACTGCCAGGCTCCGCCAACTCACCTGCCGCCGTGACGTCACCGCGCCTCGCGGCCTCCCCGCCGCGCACCGCGCTCACAGCCGTGCTCGTGCGCGTCATCAAGCGCACCGCCTTCTCGAACCTTCCGAGTGAGACCTCGGCATCCGACTCAAAGGACTCGTCGTCGGAGTCGGTCTCCACCTCGGGCTCCAGGCGCCGCTTAGACGGCGACCGAGACTGCCCCAACCTACCTGAAGTCGCCGGGCCCGACATGTCGCGACCTGTCGCCGGCGCGCGGCCACGTGCCGCCACCGCGGGCACAGCTCTCCGGGTAGCGCCACCGCTACTCGTCGACGCCGCACTGGCCCGCGTCACGGGTGCCGTACGTGCAGGCACAGGTCCTCCTCCACCTCGCGCTGCGACCGTCGCCCTCGCAGGCACTCTCGCGCCTGCAGCCGGCTTGGGTGCCGCACCACGTACTGCGACAGCGCCGTCATTTGACGGCGCCGCTACCTTGGCAACTCGCGGAGATTCCGCGTCAGCCACGCCACTTACCTTTTTTGCAGTATCCATCACGGTAAAATACCGCCACGGATACCGCACAACACACACAAAACACACTGATACACACACTCAGGCACAACACACACGAAAAAACACAAAATATTGTGCTTTCGGGTCCAAGTTTGAGGATATAACCTCAACTCAAACTTGAACACGAAAACACAACAAAATCCTAAAAACACTCGAAAAGTCTGGGATTTCACTCCCAGACACGCCCCGGGCCCTGAAAAGGGCCAAAAAGCTATTGAAAGCACACAACTCGTTATGTTAGTCTGCGAAAACAAGCAAAATATGCTGCGCACATCCACTCGTTATCGCAGCTTCCCACAGACTTAACCTAACCTAACCTAACCTAACCTAACCTAACCTTTTTTTTTTTTTTTTTTTTTTGTTTACAGAGAGGAAATTCATTTACGAATAGACCAGCCGGGCGGCTGGAATTATGTCGGACTCGCCGTTGCTACGGAATACCGACTAAAACCTCTCCGGTGAACCTCTCTCGCCATTCATGCCAGGCCACGGGAACTAAAACCATCCGCGACCCGACTGACGAACAAAACCCTCTCATATTGGGCGGCGCGTCTCCTCCCGCATCTCGCATGCGCCAGCCCTCAATCAAATTCACCATTCAACCACCATGTGCGGGGGCCGCTGGCACTCGCACGACCGTGCAAGTGTTACGCGCATCACCCCGCACAATTCCTCCACTCTTTTCACCTTCTTCCCTCATACACCTTATGGCTTCATGGCCCTCGGCCCCACGGCCCACTTCCGCCACCGTGTCAGGAACACGTGACACGATGACGGAGACCTTGAAGAGGAATTTCTTCGATCGATAAGGCCCGCCCCTACGGGCCTCGCGACCGAAGAGCACACACCTTATGGCTTATGGCCCACATACCTCGTTAAACTCTGTCATACTGGGTGGCGCTCTCCTCCCGCATCTCGCATGCGCCACCCCTCATTCAAAGCATGCCCTCAACAATTAGTTTAAATTGGGCGGGGGGGCTGCACTCACGCTACTGCGCTCGTGGTCCGCGCATCACCCCGCCTCATTCCTCCATACCGATCACCTTTCATTCCGACTCTACTCACTGGTCTCACCTTATGGCGGTCATCATGGTCTCGGGCACTGTGGCTGGGACGGAGCACTAATGCCACCGCCCGCCAAGGCCACTCCTCTCTTCGTCGGCGCCGGGCACGCCTTCGTGCCACATCGGTGCTCTGCAGGTCGACCCGCCGCCGCACACAGGGTGCAGCGTGGCGTGGCGTCACAGGCACCAGCCTTGTGGCCAGGCACACCGCAGCGATAGCACTGGTCGCTGCGGTCCTCCTCCGATGGGCAGAGCGCGCGCGTATGGCCAGGCTCCAGGCACTTAAAGCACCGGAGCGGCCGCGCCTCAAGCAACTCTACTCGCGCCGACCCCCATCCGACCGTAAGGCAGCCAGCCTTGACGATCGCCCGAGCAGCGAGCACCGGGCATCTCACCCAGGCCGCACTCGAGCCATACACACTGCGGCGCACCTCGCCGCAGGTAACATTCTGTACCTCACATGCGCCTGCTCGCGCCACCGCCGCAGCGATCTCCGACGCGGTGACAGACTCATCGAAGCCGGAGAGCCGCATCTCCGCGGACTTCACCGGCCTCGAGACCCTCACTTGTCCCGCGTCAAGCTCCTCCACGAGCCGGCGGGCCAGCGCGTCCGCTTTCACACCGGAAGCGGCACCGCCACCCGCCACCTCCAACATGCGCGCCCCTGTAACAGAGACTTTAAAGCCTAAGCGCTCGATGCCCAAGGACGCGAGGTCTATTTTAGACCGCGCCTCGGCAAGTATGCGCGCGTATGTCACGCCCTTCTCAATCGCCGCAGGCTGCAAGGTGAGTACCACCGCAGCCGAGCGCGCCGGGCGCAGCTTGCGCGCAGCCAACCGGCTCGGTGGTACCACCGGCGGCGATCCTCCTGCAGGCCCGCGGGCCCCCGAAGGTGCAGCGGACGACGTGGGCTGCGCGGATTCCGCGTCGGGCACACGCCGCCCCGCCATCGTCCTCCTCTTACCTCCTCGACGGCGCCGAGGTGGGGCCACCTCAGCCTCGGCCGCAATAGGCCCAGCCACAAGCACAGGGGAGGGTTTAGCGTGTACCGCTACAACCTCAACCTCCATGTCGTCTTCGTCATCGATTACCTCTACCGCCGCTGCAGGCGGCACGGACACATCAAGCGCCGCTATACGCCGCACCGCAGCGGGTGCAACGGGGCGCACGGAGCGCACCGGAGTCGCCACCAACCCAGTAGCACTGGCGGGCGCCGCGACTCGCGACGCAACAAGCGCAGCAGCACGACCCGGCGGCGCCGCACGCACCACAGCCGCAGCAGCAGGCCCAGCCCGCACGGCAGCACGCGCCGGCACCCGCGCGGGAACCACGGCACGCCGCCCCACCGCAGGCGATGGCGCCGCGCAAGCCAGCGCAGGGCGCCCGACCGCGGCCGCATACGATGCGCGCCTCTCAGCGGCCAGCAGCGGCCGCAAGGTTTGGGCCGCAGGTCTCGGCGCAAGGCGACGCAACGCCTGAAGCTCCTCACTCAGGATCTTCATCTCGCGCCGCATCGCCTCCATGTCGGCACGGAGCCGGACATTCTCGTCCGCTATGATGCGGGCCTCCTCGGCGAGCGTACGACTGCCAGGCTCCACCAACTCACCTGCCGCCGTGACGTCACCGCGCCTCGCCGCCTCCCCGCCGCGCACCGCGCTCACAGCCGTGCTCGTGCGCGTCATCAAGCGCGCCGCCTTCTCGAACCTTCCGAGTGAGACCTCGGCATCCGACTCGAAGGACTCGTCGTCGGAGTCGGTCTCCACCTCGGGCTCCAGGCGCCGCTTAGACGGCGACCGAGACTGCCCCAACCTACCTGTCATCGCCGGGCCGGTCATGTCGCGACCTGTCGCGACCGGCGCGCGGCCACGTGCCGCCACCGGCACAGCCCTCCGGGTAGCGCCACCGCTAGATGCCGGCACGGCCCCGGCGCGCGCTGCGGGTCCCGCTCGCGCACCTCCTGCAGGCGCACCAACACGCGCCGCGGCCGTCGCCGACGCAGACGCTCTCGTGCGTACACCCGCACCGACACGCACAGCAACAGCACCGTCATTCGACGGCGCCGCCACCTTGGCAACTGGGATACTACGCGGAGATTCCGCGTCGGCCATCTTAGTAACACCACTTACCTTATTGTTTCTTTGGGTATTCATGACAGTAAAATACCGTCACAGACGCCCCAAAAGTAACAAAACTCACACACAACAACAAACACACAGAACACAACGCTTATATTGCTATTTCGTGTCCAAGTTTGAGGATCTAACTCAACTCAAACTCGGACACGAAAACACAATAAAAACTTAAAAACTCACGAAAAGTCTGGGATTTCACTCCCAGACACGCCCCGGGCCCTGAAAAGGGCCGAAAAGCTATTAATAGCACACAAAACACTAAGTTAAACTGCGAAAACAAGAAAAATATGCTGCGCACATCCACTCGTTATCGCAGCTTCCCACAGACTAACCTAACCTAACCTAACCTAACCTAACCTAACCTTTTTTTTTTTTTTTTTTTTTTTTTTTTTTTTTTTTTTTTTTTTTGACCCAGGAAAATCTTTTATAGATACCACCGGCCCGGGGGGACCGATGGTTATGTGGGACTCCCCGCCTTGACAAAGGCGGTATACCCAAACTAAAAACCTGGGGTGTTCCTCTTCTCCGCAAGAGTGGGGAGCCGTGGGATCGCTCAGCGCCTCCATAGCTTCCCCAGCGGTTGTCCGTTTGGACCCTTCTCTGGGGGGCTTTATATGTGCCCCCTTATCTCCGCTTAAGGCACCTCGGAACACGACGAGGTGCCTTACAGCTCGGGACCTCTCAGGTCGGGCAATAGATCCCCCGATCCATTACCCGAAGGTCCCCATTTAAGGATGCATGCGGCTGGCGAATGCCAACCGCGTGCGGCCTACTCTCCTTCGGCGTATAGGATCCGAGAGGATGTCGTCCTCTCGGTCCCTCTCCGCCACCTCTTTCTCTTGCATCACCAGCTCCGCGAAGCTGGCAACTGCCCTCCAGTTTCTCTCACTCTCAGCCATTGCTCTTATTATGGCTAAGAGTGAGAGATCTCTTCCGATCACCGAGACCATTTCGGCTCGTGGCACTTCCCAGGCTGGACACTCGGCACGGGTGTGCTGCGCCGTGTCCTCCAACGCCCCGCAGTGGTGGCATTCCATCGTCGGCTCACGACGCGCAACACGGCACAGATACCTCCCGAAGCAGCCATGCCCCGAGAGGATCTGCGCCAAGCGGAACGTTGGAGCACCGTGCCGACGGTCGACCCATTCTTGAAGAACGGGCCGAAAGGCGGCCACCACATCCCGGCTAGCAGCCGGCGACTCCATTCTCTCGGTCCAATGTCTGAAAAGATCTTCGCGACCCTGCTCTCTCCAGTGCTGAATTTCTTCGGGCATTGGCCATCCACCATCCTTTTTAACTTCCACGCTGCGCCAGTAGACCGCCGCTAGAACCCCAGCTTCGAGGTCCCACGGCGGCGTACTAGCCAGCAGGCACGCCGCCTCGAAAGAGACGGTGTGATACGCTCGGGCTGCCCTATTTGCTATGACCCGCTGCGGACGTCGCAGCAGGGTCTGGTTTCGGGCGTTAAGGGCACTCGCCCATATGGGTGCTCCATAAAGCGCCTTGGAGCGTACCACCCCGGCAAAAAGGCGACGGCACGCCACACTTGGCCCTCCTACATTAGGGAGCAGGCTCCCGAGCACTCCGGCGAAGGCGATGAGCTTTGGAGCCAATCGCTTGAAGTGCTCTTCGAACCTCCATCGACCGTCGAGGACAAGGCCTAGGTACCGCATCGTCGGCTCGACGGCGATGGGCACTCCACCTACCACCACAGTTTGCCCTATCGGAGGAGCCTTGCGAGGCCCATGAAAAACGAGGGCCTCTGACTTCTCCAGAGCTACTTCCAGCCCAAGCATCTTTATTCTTCGGACTACTTGGGCAACTCCAGCAGTGGCCAAGATGGCCGCCTCTCTATAGGTGCTGCCGCGGGCTGTTACGAGGGTGTCATCGGCGTAACAGACCACGCCGATCCCCCATAAGTTTTGCCCGCGGAGCACATAGTCATAGCCGATGTTCCACAGGAGGGGCCCTAGAACGGACCCCTGTGGAACACCGCACGACATCTTCCTTTCCTTCCATGCGCCGTCCCGGGCTGGATACATCACAGCCCGGTCGGCGAAGTAACTCACCACAGAGTTCCTCAGGTATCGAGGCACCCTATGGTATCTGAGGGCCTCCAGTACGGTCTCCCAGGGAAGGGTATTAAAGGCGTTTTTTATGTCTAGCGACACTGCCAACAATACCCCGCCCCCGGATATCGCCTCCTCTGTGAGTTCTTGCACTCTTGCAATAGCGTCCACGGTAGAGCGCCCGTGGCGGAACCCATACTGTCCGTCATTAAGATTTGGACCCACATCAACCAAGTGCCGGACGAGACGATCCGCGAGCACTCGCTCAAAGAGCTTGCTCGTCTCGCCGAGCAACACTATGGGGCGGTACGCCGATGGGGAGTCAGCTGGGCGCCCATTCTTCTTAAGCAGGACCAGTTTTCCACGTTTCCAGCATTGTGGAAAACTGCCCTGCGTTAGGCACGCTGAAAAGAGTGCTCTTATTTCAGCCCCGAGCTCCTTCGCCGCGTGGACCAACACTCGACCCGGCACGCCGTCCGGTCCGGGGGCCGCATTCTTTGACCGAAGCCGTAACACGGCCGCTCCGAACTCAGTCTCACTAACTGGCGGGACCTCCTCTTCCACCTCGTCAGGCAAAGCTGGTGCCATGGGAGGCGGGTGCCACGCATCCCTTTGAGGGAAGAGTGCAGACACCACCCGTTCGAGAAGTTCTGGTTCGAGCGTGGTGGTGAGTGGGGGAGCCCATGGACGAAGCTTTCCCGTTACCGACTTGTAAGGGCGCCCCCAGGGATCTCGATCGAGAGACTCCAGCCACTCTCGCCAAGCCGCCTCCTTTGCTTCTTTAATGGCCACCTGCAGATCTTTGCAGGCGGCTCTGTAGCTAGCGTACCGCTCAAGCTCTTCCTCCTCATTTCTAACCCTTCGACGACGGCAGCGCGTATAAAGCCGCCGCGAAGCGACGCAGGCACTTCGTAATTGCCGGAGCTCCGGCTTCCACCAATACATGCGCCGTGGAGGCAGCGTCGCCTTGACTCGTGGCATGGAGGCGTCACAGACACGCGTTAGTGCCTCTCCCAGCCGCTCCGCTGCGACGTTTACGTCCTCCGTGACTGGGCCTGCCATCCATGCCTCCACGATGGCAGCTTCGACAGCAATCTCTTTGTTGAGCCCCTTTAATGACCACCGCGGCCCAGCATTAGGTGGTGGAGATGGAACCGGCCCTGCGGACGTAGAGACGCTGAACCGAATGTACCGATGGTCGGACAGCGTCTCTACGTCCGTTTCTACACTCCAATCTAGAACACGGCGCGCAACGGCGGGGGAAGCAAACGTTAGGTCCACTATGGACCCACCCTGTTGTCGCACGCACGTGTTCTCGGAGCCCCTGTTGAGGATCAAGAGACCCAGGGACGCCGCCCACTCTTCCAAAACCCTGCCTCTTATGTCGGTTGCTGGGGATCCCCACGCCGTTGACTTAGCATTGAAATCCCCAGCAACTAATATCGGACTGGGATGCACTGCTCCCGCCAGAACTCCGACTTCAGCGAGAAGTCGCTCAAAATCAACTATAGGCCGGTTTGGGGAACAATACACCCCAATTACCGCCACACCACCATCGCCACCCAGTACAGCCAGCACGCATCCCTGTCCTTTCGCTACTTTTTCGAATGGGAGGGAGCTAGCCGATGACTGCGTGACAATGGCCACCGATTCCTCTCTGTCTGCCACCCAATTGTCCCGAGAAGGAACTAAGTAGGGCTCGGCAACTACTGTTATTTGTGTTGACCACTCCGCCAGGCTCTGGAGCAAGAGATCCTGAGCCCTGGCGGAGTGGTTGATGTTCGCCTGCAGGAATCGGATGGCCATCCTAACTGGCGTCCATCCGATCCTCTTCCCGCGCATCTGGGCGCGCAGATGGCTGCGAGGGGGCTGAAGAGCCTACGCTAGCCGTCTTTTTTCCTTCGTTTTTGGCCGAGCCTTTGCAGGTCTTGGCCCCGACGCGGTGGTCAGCCTTCTGACCAGCAGCTTCACAAACTGGGCAGTGCTGCTCAGCAACACATTCTGCCATCTTGTGCCCAGCCTTGCCGCAGCGGAAACAGAGTGCACTGCGGTCCTCAGCATTTGGGCATTTTGCCCCTACGTGTCCAGCTTCAAAGCATCGGTAGCACCGTAGGGGTCTTTCCTCCAGTATTTTCACCGAGACTGAGGACCAGTTCACCAGCAATCTTCCAGCTGCAACTTTTTTGGCTGCTGCAATGGGGCAACGCAGCCAAACAGTTCCTTCGCGCCCAGGGGGCCGCACAATGTCACCAACCTTGACAGATTCTAAAGTGCAACCCCCTACTTTTGAAACGGCCGCTGCGACATCCTCTTTGTTTGTAGAGTCGTCCAGTCCCGAGAGACGCAACTCCGCGCTTTTCTCGGGACGTGAAACCTTTACAAGAGCTCCATCTAGGGATTCTCTGAGCTTGTTAGCTAGAGAATCAGCCTTCTCCGTGCTTGTAGCTCCGGGCAACTCAAACACTCGTCCTCCAGTAGCGGCCGTCCGAAACTTGACACCATCTATGCCAAGTGCCGTCAAGTCGATGCGCTCTCTGGCATCGGTTAGCATCTGGGCATAGGTGATGCCATTCGCCAGTGCCTCCGGTTGAAGTGTCAGGACGACCACTGCAGAGCGAGGAGACTTTAGCTTCTGCTTCTTCTTTTTCTTCTGAGGCCGTGGCCCTGGCACCTTTGTAGCCTTGGGGGCTGCTTCTTTGGAGGCATTTGCGGCTCCGGCACGCGTACGCTTGCCTTTGCCTTTGCCTTTCCGCGTTACTTCTTGCCATTCCTCCTCCATCGGTTTGGAAGTAGGACTTGGCGGGCGCGGTGCTTTGGGCACCGCTTCCTTCTTCTTTTTTCCCAAAGGGGGAGCTCTGGCAGCTCCGCTGGTACTGGCTTCCGGAAGAGGGGAGGCTGCCCGAGCAGTGGCCCCTACAGATGCAGCAGCCGCACTGTACTTCTTTTTGTCTGCAGCCAGAGGCGGCCGAAGCCGCTTTTCAGGAAGCAGACGGTCCTCCAAACCATCAATCCGCGCGTTGACCATTGACCCACACTGCGACATAACAGCGCGCACAATGTCATCTAATGCTGGAGCCGGAGTTGATACTGGCTGAAATGCGTGCTGGCGCATTTGAGCCAACTCTTGTCGGACTACTTCTAGCTCGCAAGCAAGCTTGGAGTTTGCTGCCTCCAGTCGGGCGACTTCCTCCGTCATCGAGCGTGAACGGAGCTCTGCGAAGGAAACTTTAATAGTCTCTGCCGCATCCTTCAGGGCTTTAATATACGTCCCTCTTAAATGGCCGGACGTCTTCGCAACCTTGAGAATCGTGTTCACCGAATCAGACACCAGCCTGGCCAAATCCGGTGATTCACGACTCTCATTGTCGCTCGTTACCATAACGTCTGGGGACTTGCGGAAGGTGGCGGCCCTTGCCTCCCTTTTTAACCTAGCCTCCTCTGCCATCTCCAATTCAGCGTTAAGCTCGAGTTCCTCGGCCTTTGCTGCATTAAGTGCGGCCTTTGCCTGAGCCAGACCGACATATTTCCCCGTCGTAGGAGGACGTCCACGTCCTCTCAATGCCGTTGACGCTTTGGGCGGAACCTCCACCTTGTCATCATCGTCATCAATGGCCCGACGCTTCCGCCAAAAACGGCTTCCATCGGGAGATGAGGCCCCGGATGCCAACGTCGCTACTGATCGGAAGCTCCCGTCAGAGTCCGTATCAGACAGGTTTGCCAAAGACGCCGAAGCGATTGGCAAATCTTCGTCGCTCATATTTGAGGCCACGCTGCGGGTCAGAACCACGCGCGCCTCTCTCATCAAGCTCAATGAGCTCTGGTTTGAGCCAGATGGCAGTACACTGGGGGACTCCCCAGTCGCCATCTCAGCAGCTCCAAGTGCCAAAGCACCTACATTTTCCTTCTCCTCACGACCAGAATGGTCACCTCCAGTTTTTGATTTTTGTTTAAGTTTATTAATTTCCATAATGAATCCCACGAGTATGGGGGAAATAAGATGTCATCACCGAAGTGCCACCGACCAGTGCCCCCTGTGGCCGGGGAAGGGTATATACTGCGGAGGTCCCCTGGTATCCGCAGGTTTTTACGTGTTTTCTCACGGGTTTTTGTGTCAAGGTTTTCCTTCCTCTGAGCCCGGCCAATTAAGGCAAGGCTCCTTCGGTCCATGCTGCTGCAACGTACCCCTTTAGGCCTAACAGGGGTCTTTGAAGCAACAACATGGATAACGGATGGAGGGGTGGCGAAATCCCTCCGACAGACTCATCAAAAGTGTTAGTAATGACGAGCCTGCCATGACAGCTTTATTTGATATCACAGAGTGACATCAATTCCTTCTATGTACATTTATACAAAATGTAAATGGTTTATTTACAATAAAATATGTACACAACCAAACTCCAGAATAAAGCCCATTTGGGCCTCACGCAGAGTAGGAACTCCTTTCCTCTGCCTCCTTCCACCAAACTGCGCCCTCTGGTACGCAACCAGAGGCGCCCACCGTGTGTCGGGTATTGGCCACCATGAAAAACTTCCCCAGTACTCTGCGGAAGTGTTTCATGGTGTTACCAGGGTGCACCACGTGGAACGGCGAACTCTCTCCGACGAACTGGTCGATAGGGTTAGTACCGAACAGTCCGTAACAACACCTCAACCAATGCAACAAAGATTGCATCGAAAAACTTCTTATGTACAGTTAAAACTACACATCCACATGCCTATTTACAAAAAACACACACGACACCAAATTTAATATACAACACAATTATTTTATTATATACAATGTACAATACTATACATAATTACACCATGAGCCTATTCGCACTGCAGTGGGAACTCCTTCCCTCTGCCTGCCTCCGCTAACTGCGTCTTCTGGTACGCATCCAGAGACGCCCACCTTGTGTCGGGTATTGGCCACCATGAAAAACTTCCCCAGTACTCTGCGGAAGTGTTTCATGGTGTTACCAGGGTGCACCACGTGGAGGTTACCCGACCTTGCACCCCAACCTAACCTAACCTAACCTAACCTAACCTAACCCATTTGATATCTTTAAATTTGATTTAAAACAGACAGATTGTCGCGTGCGATACATCAAAATTTTAGTATAGTGTTTGCGAGTCTATTGACCGTAGAACTAGCTACATACAATTTGAAAAAATTTGACTTTTCTGCCAAAACTTTTGGTACCTACCTAACCTAACCTAACCTAAGCTTAATAATGTCAAAAACTGAAATGAGGGAACATTTTATAAAAAAATATTGCATAGAAATTGTAACAAAAGTAAGAAATAGAAATAAGTAAGGAAATTATGTGAACGCATATTTTGAATAATATGTAAGATCAGCATAAAATAAATTAGTATAAGATAACCCCTAAGATAAGTAAGAATAAATATTGTAAAAAATAAGTTAGCAAATAAAATAGAGTAAGCTTTAAAATAAGTAAAATACAAAATGTTTAAATTAAATCTTAAGTACGTATAAATATAGTTTAGTAACTTTAGACCCCGAGAGGGTACGAAAAGTCTGTAAGCCCACCCGTAGATAGAAATAAAGAACATAGTCTTTGAGTCATTACACGTCAAAGGAACGAGAAAAAAAAAAAAAAAAAAAAAAAAAAAAAACCTAACCTAACCTAACCTAACCTAACCTAACCTAAAGACCTGCCTGGGAAACTCAAGGAACCTGAAGACAGATATAAAGACAGACGTGTTGAGTGCCGTTGACCAACTCTACCTATTGTTCAAGGAAGGAGAGAGCGTGAAAGGTAGGACACAAAAACCGACGAAAGACGTAGAAACAGAGACAGAACCGGAAAGAGAAAAAGAACCAAAGAAGGACACAGGTAAAGAGCACAGCGCAATACTAAGAAAGCTAGAGGAACACGCTAAGCTAATAGAAGAAAACAACGATAAGATGGAAAAGCTAAAGACAACAATCGAGAAAAACCAAGAGTTCCAGGAACGGCAGACGTACGCGAGTGTAGCGAGGGCTCTGCCAAGCAGCAGACATCCAATGGGACAAGCCGCACTGCACTCGATAGTCGTGACAGCCAAGAACGAAAAAGAAACCGGGGAACAGGTCTTGAATAAAATAAGAGAGACGGTTAACGCTAGGGAAAGTGGAATAACGGTAGAAAAAATCAGGAAGGCAAAGGACAGGAAAGTGATAGTGGGATGCAGGACCGAAGCGGAAAGGCAAAGAATCAAGGAAAGGCTCAGAGGAGCAGAGGACCTCAACGTCGAAGAGATCAAGAATAAGGACCCCCTTGTGATCATCAGGGACGTGTTCAAGTTCAACAGTGACACGGATGTCCTGAACGCCCTGAGGACCCAAAACAAGGGGGTGCTCACCGATGACATAAAAGATCTGAAGATGGAGGTCATCTACAAGAAAAACGCGAGGAACCCACACACGCACCACATAGTGATGAGGGTGGCCCCCAAAATCTGGCGACGAATGGTTGATGCGGAAAGCGTCCTTATTGACCTCCAGCGAGTGCAGGTGGCGGACCAATCTCCGTTGGTCCAATGCTCACTCTGTCTGGGGTATGGACACGGAAGGCGCTTCTGCAAAGAGACCGTGGAGAAGTGTTGCCACTGTGGGGGCCCCCACATGCGCTCCGAATGCGCAGACTGGCTCGCCGGTGCCGCCCCATCATGCAGCAACTGCATGCATGCGAAGATGGACAGGACTGACCATAACGCCTTCAGTCAGGACTGCACCATCCGCAGAAAGTGGGAGGCACTGGCGCGAGCCACGATAGCGTATTGCTAAGGTGGTCACGGGGATCTTACCAGCACAGACCAGCGCGAAGCCATACCTAGCAGCTCAAGCAAACTTGCAAAGAAAGGAACTGGCAACACAAGAGCTTATGCTTGAAGCTAGCAAGAGAAGGATGGCTTTCGCGCTGATCCAGGAACCATATATCGGGGCCGTTGGCGAAATAAGGAACTACCAAGGAGCTAGAATCTTCCAGTGCACAAACCGCGGTGATAAAGTGGTCAAGGCTGGAGTAGTGGTCTTTGACAAGGACATCGACGTATGCCAGTGTCCAGACTTGACTACACCGAACATCGTAGTAGTCAAGATGCGCACCAGTGCCTGGGAGATAGCAGTAGTATCCTTCTACTTTGAGCCAACGGAGCCCATCCAACCGTACCTGGAACACTTAAAAAAGATAGCGCAAAAGGTGGGTGTAGGAAGGATCCTCATAGGAGGGGATGCAAATGCTAAAAGTACCTGGTGGTGTAGCAAAAAGGTTGATGACAGGGGGGAAGATATGGCTGGAACACTGGAAGAGCTAGATCTGCAGGTACTCAACGAAGGAGGCACCCCAACTTTCGCCACAGTTCGAGGAAACAAACCTTACACCAGTTTTGTTGACATCACGGCCTGCACAACTGACCTGCTGGACCTAATAGAGGACTGGAGAGTTGACGAAGGTATTACGAGCTCAGACCACAACACGCTTACTTTTAAAATTAGGTTAATCAAAGCAAAAGGCACACACATTAGCAGAACCACTAGGGTTTATAATAGTAAAAAAGCAAATTGGAGCCAGTTTCATGAGAAACTGGCCCAATTGCAAATTGAAAACAGCATAGTTAGTGATACAATAGACAAAATAGATAGTAATTTAGAACTGGAAAGCAAAATAAATAAATACGTAGACATCATAACAGAAGCAAGCAACAACAGCATCCCTAAAATAAAAGCAAAAAGCCAAGTAAACTTACCGTGGTGGTCTGAAGAGCTCGCCCTACTGAAGAAAAAGGTCGCAACCCACAAGCGAAGAGTCCGCTGTGCAGCGCCAGTCCGGAGGGAGATGGTCGTCGAAGGGTACCTGCAAATAAAACAAGAATATGAGCACAAAGTAAAAAAGGCACAGATAGAAAGTTGGAAGGGTTTCTGCGAGAAGCAGGATAGGGAAGGAATGTGGGAAGGGATATATAGGGTGATAGGGAGAACAACGAAGAGGCAAGAAGACCTGCCCCTAGTTAAGGAAGGGAAGCTGCTAAGCCCAAGAAAATCCGCCGAAATGTTAGCCGAGACTTTCTACCCGGAAGACACGGAAGAAAGCGATAATAGTGAGCACCAACAAACAAGACGTAAAGCCGACCAAGTAAATGGTTGGGAGCATGCTACATTCCATGACCCACCATTTACCTCTGAGGAGGTAAAAGCTGCCACCAACAGCTTTAACCCTAAAAAAGCTCCGGGTTCAGATGGTCTGACGGCAGACATTTGTAAGTTCAGGACCCAGAATTGTACCTATCACTGGCCAACAAGTGCTTAGAGCAGGGTTACTTCCCCAAGACCTGGAAAGAGGCGACCGTGGTAGTACTCCGGAAACCGGGGAAGGTGAGCTACACGGAAGCCAAATCCTACAGACCGATAGGGTTGTTGCCAGTGATGGGTAAAATTCTGGAAAAAATGCTAATAAACCGCATAAAGTGGCACATCCTTCCGAAACTGAGCGACTGCCAATACGGGTTTATGCCCAGACGGAGCACGGAAGACTCCCTCTATGTCCTTATACACCATATACGCGCAAAGCTGAGACAGAAAAAACTTGTAACACTAGTATCGTTGGACATAGAGGGGGCCTTTGACAGTGCATGGTGGCCTGTCATTAGGACTCGTCTGGCAGAAGAAAACTGTCCCATTAACCTACGTAGAGTCGTCGACAGTTACCTTAGCAATAGGCAGGTTAAAGTTAGGTACGCAGGGGAGGAGGTTAGTAGGGTTACCACCAAGGGTTGCGTCCAAGGGTCCATCGGAGGTCCCATTTTCTGGAACTTGATCCTAGACCCACTACTAAAAGGACTCGGGCAGCGCGGAGACTACTGCCAGGCGTTTGCCGACGACGTAGTACTGGTGTTTGACGGAGAAACGGCGCTGGAAGTGGAGCGACAGGCGAATGTCGCTCTCGCTTATGTTCAGGAGTGGGGGGTTAAGAACAAACTTAAATTTGCACCGCACAAGACCAGCGCGATGCTCATTACGAACAAACTTAAGCACGACACCCCACGCCTGAACATGGGCGGGATCGACATTGGCATGTCGGAGGAGATCAAGATCTTGGGGCTCACGATAGACAGGAAGCTCACGTTCAATAGCCATGCGGCAAATGTCTGCAAAAAGGCATTGAACGTGTACAAGAGTCTGTCGAGAGCCGCCAAGATCAGTTGGGGTCTACATCCGGAGGTAGTTCGCACCATATACACGGCAGTAGTTGAGCCGATAGTAATGTATGCAGCCAGTGCCTGGGCACCGGCAGCTAAAAAATTGGGCATACAGCGGCAATTAAATGCAGTCCAACGGGGCTTCGTGCAGAAAATCTGCAAGTCCTACAAAACCGTTTCCCTAAACTCGGCACTAGTGCTGGCTGGCATCCTGCCACTCGACCTCAGGATACAGGAGGCAGCCGCCCTGTATGAGGCAAAGAGAGGAGTCCCCCAGCCGGCACTAGGAGACAGGGAAGTGGAAAAGATGGCTGCATTTAACGAATCCCCTCACCCGGCGGAACATATGTGCCTGGAATTCGTATGCCTGGAAGACCAACAGCAGGTGGACGCTCACAGCGATTACGCAGTCCGAGTGTTCACGGACGGCAGCAAGATTGAGGGCAAGGTCGGAGCGGCATTATCCGTATGGAATATGTCAGCCGAGACCAACACCCGTAAATTGAAGCTGTCGTCCTACTGCACCGTCTACCAGGCAGAATTACTGGCCATATGGGAAGCCACGAGGGTGATTCTCGAGAGCTCCCAGAGAAGCTTCGGCGTGTACAGTGACTCGAGGTCCTCATTAGAGGCAATCACAAACTACGCCTCAACACACCCTCTCGCTGGTAATATCCGAAAGAACCTAAAGATAGCAAAGGACCAGAACAAAACTGTTGCTTTGTTCTGGGTCAGGGCTCATGCAGGTCTTGAGGGTAACGAGAGGGTTGATACTCTCGCAAAGGACGCGGCACTTCGTAAAAAGACCAAACCTGATTATGACCTCTGCCCAGCTTCGCACATAAAAAGACATATAAGGATGGGGACGCTTGATGAGTGGGGAAATAGGTATAAGAATAGCGAAACAGGCTCAATAACTAAATTGTTTTTTCCCGATGCCATAGCAGCGTTCAAAACAATTAAACACGTAAAGCCAGCCGGAGTACTAACGCAAGTAATGACAGGGCACGGTGGGTTCTCCGAATACTTGGCTCGTTTCAAGTGTAAGGATAACCCATCGTGCTCCTGTGAGCCCGGCAAGCCGGAGAGCATCCCGCACATCCTTTTTGAATGTCCCATATTCGGCAAAGAAAGATACGAGCTGGAGCAGAAAATAAATGTCACCTTGGCACCAGACAGTGTTTATGAGTGCATTAGTAATAAAAACATAAGAGATCAATTTTTAGACTATTGTGTAACTGTAGCAAATAAGGTAATAGATAAAAATAAGGATAGATAAGTTTGTATGAACATACATATTTTAAATAATATGTATAAGATCATCATTAATTATTACTGTAAAAAACTGTTAGCATAAAATAGGATTAAAAATATATGTAATAAAAACTGTAAAAATTAAGAAACAAGATTTTGCCGCTAAATAGAAATTGTGAATTAGAGTAAACCCTTCTTAGATCAAATACCACCCCTGTTATCCCATAAATGTAAATTTAGCAAGATTGTGTAAAATAGATTTAAATAAAAAGTGTAATTAGATTAAGACTCCCCTAGACCCCAAGAGGGTACGATAAGCCTGTAGCCCTGTAAACCTGTAAACCTGTAGATAGAATTAAACGATAAAAACGTCTTTGATTTCGTCAGAGGAACGAGAAAAAAAAAAAAAAAAAAAAAAAAAAAAAAAAAACCTAACCTAACCTAACCTAACCTAACCTAACCTAACCTAACCTAACCTAACCTTTTTTTTTTTTTTTTTGGTATCGGGGGGAAATCTGCACACAGACACCTTAACGCACCGAGGGATGCGCTAAGGTAGTGTGAGGTTGACGACCTCGCTTCGTCGACTCACTAAAACCACCCCGTGGCCGGCCTCGATGCATATCAAGGGGTTCCGGGATCTCCAACGGAACGCACCGGTACCCCTCTCGCATTTTGCCAAGAGCACATCCCGGGAATGACACCCATAGCCACCCCCGAAGCTCACGGTGACACTTGCCAAGAGTGTCGCCGCCTTCCCAGGACCGCATGACCGCCAGCCAGGGCCCTCGCCCCGACCAGCTGCTGATCCCAAAAAGGCCCCTGTTTGGCAGGGGCTACCACTCGCCCCCTCTCGGGGCAGGCGGCGCAAAGCTGCAGGGAATCCCGCAACCTCTTGCCGCCCCCATCCCTAGCGACCAGTCCCACTGGTATCGCTCAGTGGCCTCCAAACACCTAAGTGGCAAAGCTAGTCAATCACCTCGGTTGTTACGATGATTGGCTAACCAAGCCACCCAGCCCTTGATGGATGGATGGAGAGTTGGATGCTCTCCATCAGACCACTCGCCCCCATCTGGGGCCGGTGGCTCCAGATTACAGGTAAACCCGCAACCTTTTACCACCTCCTTCCCGAGCGACCAGTCCCACTGGTATCGCTCTGTGGCCTCCAAACACGTAAGTGGCCGAGCTTGTCAATCATGTACGGGGAGTTACTATGATTGGCCAACCCGGCCACCCAGCCCTTGATGGATGGATGGAGAGTTTCGGGAGTGGGACGAACCAACCCTTCGCTCTCCATCAAACCACTCGCCCCCCACTGCGCCCTTTGCTAATCAAAGGGACGCGCGGGGTAGCCGCCCCGTGTCGGGTTATTAGCCACCATGAAACACTACCCCAGTACTCTGCGGCAGTGTTTCATGGTGTTACCAGGGTGCACCACGTGGAGGTTACCCGACCTCGCACCCCAACCTAACCTAACCTAACCTAACCTAACCTAACCTAACCTAACCTAACCTTTTTTTTTTTTTTTTTTTTTGTGTCGGGGGGAAATCTGCACACAGACACCTTAACGCACCGAGGGATGCGCTAAGGTAGTGTGAGGTTGACGACCTCGCTTCGTCGACTCACTAAAACCACCCCGTGGCCGGCCTCGATGCATATCAAGGGGTTCCGGGATCTCCAACGGAACGCACCGGTACCCCTCTCGCATTTTGCCAAGAGCACATCCCGGGAATGACACCCATAGCCACCCCCGAAGCTCACGGCGACACTTGCCAAGAGTGTCGCCGCCTTCCCAGAACCGCATGACCGCCAGCCAGGGCCCTCGCCCCGACCAGCTGCTGATCCCAAAAAGGCCCCTGTTTGGCAGGGGCTACCACTCGCCCCCTCTCGGGGCAGGCGGCGCAAAGTTACAGGAACTCCCGCAACCTCTTGCCGCCCCCATCCCTAGCGACCAGTCCCACTGGTATCGCTCAGTGGCCTCCAAACACCTAAGTGGCAAAGCTAGTCAATCACGTCGGTTGCTACGATGATTGGCTAACCAAGCCACCCAGCCCTTGATGGATGGATGGAGAGTTGGATGCTCTCCATCAGACCACTCGCCCCCATCTGGGGCCGGTGGCTCCAGATTACAGGTAAACCCGCAACCTTTTACCACCTCCTTCCCGAGCGACCAGTCCCACTGGTATCGCTCTGTGGCCTCCAAACACGTAAGTGGCCGAGCTTGTCAATCATGTACGGGGAGTTACTATGATTGGCCAACCCGGCCACCCAGCCCTTGATGGATGGATGGAGAGTTTCGGGAGTGGGACGAACCAACCCTTCGCTCTCCATCAAACCACTCGCCCCCCACTGCGCCCTTTGCTAATCAAAGGGACGCGCGGGGTAGCCGCCCCGTGTCGGGTTATTAGCCACCATGAAACACTACCCCAGTACACTGCGGCAGTGTTTCATGGTGTTACCAGGGTGCACCACGTGGAGGTTACCCGACCTCGCACCCCAACCTAACCTAACCAACCGCTCCCGCGGCTCGCTCATAGCATAGGTTTTCTTTTTCGATAGCGGAAATTTTGATTTTCACTGTTTTCGCGATCGAAAAACTGACTATTGTCTGAGCTGAGAACCTTTTTCGATTTTTAGTGACAACTACTTAAGGTGAATATAGCCGTGTGACATATCATCAGACGCGGCTCGCGACGCCCTATACATAGAGCTAGCGCCCGTGTTCACCCGTCATACAAAAAACTTCGAAAAAGTCCGTTTTTCCACATTTTTGCACGATTTTCACGTGTTAATTTCGGTTTTTTCAGTCATTTTCAAAATTTTTGCTTGCGTCCGCACATAAACACGGCTGGTCCATCGTTGCCCCACGTCCCCGCACGCATCTGCAAAAGAAAACGGCTGAAAACCCACAAAAAATCGATATTAACTAATTTTCTTCATATTCGGTTTGATACAAAATCCACCTAAGGCCTGCATTACTCCATACATTTGAGAATTTTCAAATTTAATTTTATCGACTGATTGTCGCGTGCGAACGATCAAAAATTGTTTATAATAGTGTATTGACTGTATTAATTGTTACTAGGCACGGTCTGCATCCAAAAGTGGTTTTTCAAAATTTTTATATTTTCAAAATTTTTATAAAATAACACGTATTTTTGGTTTAACTTATTCATCTTTCGAGATAATTAGTTTCTGTTTGGTGCAAAAATTGAGGTAACCGCTCCCGCGGCTCGCTCATAGCATAGGTTTTCTTTTTCGATAGCGGAAATTTTGATTTTCACTGTTTTCGCGATCGAAAACTGACTATTGTCTGAGCTGAGAACCTTTTTCGATTTTTAGTGACAACTACTTAAGGTGAATATAGCCGTGTGACATATCATCAGACGCGGCTCGCGACGCCCTATACATAGAGCTAGCGCCCGTGTTCACCCGTCATACAAAAAACTTCGAAAAAGTCCGTTTTTCCACATTTTTGCACGATTTTCACGTGTTAATTTCGGTTTTTTCAGTCATTTTCAAAATTTTTGCTTGCGTCCGCACATAAACACGGCTGGTCCATCGTTGCCCCACGTCCCCGCACGCATCTGCAAAAGAAAACGGCTGAAAACCCACAAAAAATCGATATTAACTAATTTTCTTCATATTCGGTTTGATACAAAATCCACCTAAGGCCTGCATTACTCCATACATTTGAGAATTTTCAAATTTAATTTTATCGACTGATTGTCGCGTGCGAACGATCAAAAATTGTTTATAATAGTGTATTGACTGTATTAATTGTTACTAGGCACGGTCTGCATCCAAAAGTGGTTTTTCAAAATTTTTATATTTTCAAAATTTTTATAAAATAACACGTATTTTTGGTTTAACTTATTCATCTTTCGAGATAATTAGTTTCTGTTTGGTGCAAAAATTGAGGTAACCGCTCCCGCGGCTCGCTCATAGCATAGGTTTTCTTTTTCGATAGCGGAAATTTTGATTTTCACTGTTTTCGCGATCGAAAACTGACTATTGTCTGAGCTGAGAACCTTTTTCGATTTTTAGTGACAACTACTTAAGGTGAATATAGCCGTGTGACATATCATCAGACGCGGCTCGCGACGCCCTATACATAGAGCTAGCGCCCGTGTTCACCCGTCATACAAAAAACTTCGAAAAAGTCCGTTTTTCCACATTTTTGCACGATTTTCACGTGTTAATTTCGGTTTTTTCAGTCATTTTCAAAATTTTTGCTTGCGTCCGCACATAAACACGGCTGGTCCATCGTTGCCCCACGTCCCCGCACGCATCTGCAAAAGAAAACGGCTGAAAACCCACAAAAAATCGATATTAACTAATTTTCTTCATATTCGGTTTGATACAAAATCCACCTAAGGCCTGCATTACTCCATACATTTGAGAATTTTCAAATTTAATTTTATCGACTGATTGTCGCGTGCGAACGATCAAAAATTGTTTATAATAGTGTATTGACTGTATTAATTGTTACTAGGCACGGTCTGCATCCAAAAGTGGTTTTTCAAAATTTTTATATTTTCAAAATTTTTATAAAATAACACGTATTTTTGGTTTAACTTATTCATCTTTCGAGATAATTAGTTTCTGTTTGGTGCAAAAATTGAGGTAACCGCTCCCGCGGCTCGCTCATAGCATAGGTTTTCTTTTTCGATAGCGGAAATTTTGATTTTCACTGTTTTCGCGATCGAAAACTGACTATTGTCTGAGCTGAGAACCTTTTTCGATTTTTAGTGACAACTACTTAAGGTGAATATAGCCGTGTGACATATCATCAGACGCGGCTCGCGACGCCCTATACATAGAGCTAGCGCCCGTGTTCACCCGTCATACAAAAAACTTCGAAAAAGTCCGTTTTTCCACATTTTTGCACGATTTTCACGTGTTAATTTCGGTTTTTTCAGTCATTTTCAAAATTTTTGCTTGCGTCCGCACATAAACACGGCTGGTCCATCGTTGCCCCACGTCCCCGCACGCATCTGCAAAAGAAAACGGCTGAAAACCCACAAAAAATCGATATTAACTAATTTTCTTCATATTCGGTTTGATACAAAATCCACCTAAGGCCTGCATTACTCCATACATTTGAGAATTTTCAAATTTAATTTTATCGACTGATTGTCGCGTGCGAACGATCAAAAATTGTTTATAATAGTGTATTGACTGTATTAATTGTTACTAGGCACGGTCTGCATCCAAAAGTGGTTTTTCAAAATTTTTATATTTTCAAAATTTTTATAAAATAACACGTATTTTTGGTTTAACTTATTCATCTTTCGAGATAATTAGTTTCTGTTTGGTGCAAAAATTGAGGTAACCGCTCCCGCGGCTCGCTCATAGCATAGGTTTTCTTTTTCGATAGCGGAAATTTTGATTTTCACTGTTTTCGCGATCGAAAACTGACTATTGTCTGAGCTGAGAACCTTTTTCGATTTTTAGTGACAACTACTTAAGGTGAATATAGCCGTGTGACATATCATCAGACGCGGCTCGCGACGCCCTATACATAGAGCTAGCGCCCGTGTTCACCCGTCATACAAAAAACTTCGAAAAAGTCCGTTTTTCCACATTTTTGCACGATTTTCACGTGTTAATTTCGGTTTTTTCAGTCATTTTCAAAATTTTTGCTTGCGTCCGCACATAAACACGGCTGGTCCATCGTTGCCCCACGTCCCCGCACGCATCTGCAAAAGAAAACGGCTGAAAACCCACAAAAAATCGATATTAACTAATTTTCTTCATATTCGGTTTGATACAAAATCCACCTAAGGCCTGCATTACTCCATACATTTGAGAATTTTCAAATTTAATTTTATCGACTGATTGTCGCGTGCGAACGATCAAAAATTGTTTATAATAGTGTATTGACTGTATTAATTGTTACTAGGCACGGTCTGCATCCAAAAGTGGTTTTTCAAAATTTTTATATTTTCAAAATTTTTATAAAATAACACGTATTTTTGGTTTAACTTATTCATCTTTCGAGATAATTAGTTTCTGTTTGGTGCAAAAATTGAGGTAACCGCTCCCGCGGCTCGCTCATAGCATAGGTTTTCTTTTTCGATAGCGGAAATTTTGATTTTCACTGTTTTCGCGATCGAAAACTGACTATTGTCTGAGCTGAGAACCTTTTTCGATTTTTAGTGACAACTACTTAAGGTGAATATAGCCGTGTGACATATCATCAGACGCGGCTCGCGACGCCCTATACATAGAGCTAGCGCCCGTGTTCACCCGTCATACAAAAAACTTCGAAAAAGTCCGTTTTTCCACATTTTTGCACGATTTTCACGTGTTAATTTCGGTTTTTTCAGTCATTTTCAAAATTTTTACTTGCGTCCGCACATAAACACGGCTGGTCCATCGTTGCCCCACGTCCCCGCACGCATCTGCAAAAGAAAACGGCTGAAAACCCACAAAAAATCGATATTAACTAATTTTCTTCATATTCGGTTTGATACAAAATCCACCTAAGGCCTGCATTACTCCATACATTTGAGAATTTTCAAATTTAATTTTATCGACTGATTGTCGCGTGCGAACGATCAAAAATTGTTTATAATAGTGTATTGACTGTATTAATTGTTACTAGGCACGGTCTGCATCCAAAAGTGGTTTTTCAAAATTTTTATATTTTCAAAATTTTTATAAAATAACACGTATTTTTGGTTTAACTTATTCATCTTTCGAGATAATTAGTTTCTGTTTGGTGCAAAAATTGAGGTAACCGCTCCCGCGGCTCGCTCATAGCATAGGTTTTCTTTTTCGATAGCGGAAATTTTGATTTTCACTGTTTTCGCGATCGAAAACTGACTATTGTCTGAGCTGAGAACCTTTTTCGATTTTTAGTGACAACTACTTAAGGTGAATATAGCCGTGTGACATATCATCAGACGCGGCTCGCGACGCCCTATACATAGAGCTAGCGCCCGTGTTCACCCGTCATACAAAAAACTTCGAAAAAGTCCGTTTTTCCACATTTTTGCACGATTTTCACGTGTTAATTTCGGTTTTTTCAGTCATTTTCAAAATTTTTGCTTGCGTCCGCACATAAACACGGCTGGTCCATCGTTGCCCCACGTCCCCGCACGCATCTGCAAAAGAAAACGGCTGAAAACCCACAAAAAATCGATATTAACTAATTTTCTTCATATTCGGTTTGATACAAAATCCACCTAAGGCCTGCATTACTCCATACATTTGAGAATTTTCAAATTTAATTTTATCGACTGATTGTCGCGTGCGAACGATCAAAAATTGTTTATAATAGTGTATTGACTGTATTAATTGTTACTAGGCACGGTCTGCATCCAAAAGTGGTTTTTCAAAATTTTTATATTTTCAAAATTTTTATAAAATAACACGTATTTTTGGTTTAACTTATTCATCTTTCGAGATAATTAGTTTCTGTTTGGTGCAAAAATTGAGGTAACCGCTCCCGCGGCTCGCTCATAGCATAGGTTTTCTTTTTCGATAGCGGAAATTTTGATTTTCACTGTTTTCGCGATCGAAAACTGACTATTGTCTGAGCTGAGAACCTTTTTCGATTTTTAGTGACAACTACTTAAGGTGAATATAGCCGTGTGACATATCATCAGACGCGGCTCGCGACGCCCTATACATAGAGCTAGCGCCCGTGTTCACCCGTCATACAAAAAACTTCGAAAAAGTCCGTTTTTCCACATTTTTGCACGATTTTCACGTGTTAATTTCGGTTTTTTCAGTCATTTTCAAAATTTTTGCTTGCGTCCGCACATAAACACGGCTGGTCCATCGTTGCCCCACGTCCCCGCACGCATCTGCAAAAGAAAACGGCTGAAAACCCACAAAAAATCGATATTAACTAATTTTCTTCATATTCGGTTTGATACAAAATCCACCTAAGGCCTGCATTACTCCATACATTTGAGAATTTTCAAATTTAATTTTATCGACTGATTGTCGCGTGCGAACGATCAAAAATTGTTTATAATAGTGTATTGACTGTATTAATTGTTACTAGGCACGGTCTGCATCCAAAAGTGGTTTTTCAAAATTTTTATATTTTCAAAATTTTTATAAAATAACACGTATTTTTGGTTTAACTTATTCATCTTTCGAGATAATTAGTTTCTGTTTGGTGCAAAAATTGAGGTAACCGCTCCCGCGGCTCGCTCATAGCATAGGTTTTCTTTTTCGATAGCGGAAATTTTGATTTTCACTGTTTTCGCGATCGAAAACTGACTATTGTCTGAGCTGAGAACCTTTTTCGATTTTTAGTGACAACTACTTAAGGTGAATATAGCCGTGTGACATATCATCAGACGCGGCTCGCGACGCCCTATACATAGAGCTAGCGCCCGTGTTCACCCGTCATACAAAAAACTTCGAAAAAGTCCGTTTTTCCACATTTTTGCACGATTTTCACGTGTTAATTTCGGTTTTTTCAGTCATTTTCAAAATTTTTACTTGCGTCCGCACATAAACACGGCTGGTCCATCGTTGCCCCACGTCCCCGCACGCATCTGCAAAAGAAAACGGCTGAAAACCCACAAAAAATCGATATTAACTAATTTTCTTCATATTCGGTTTGATACAAAATCCACCTAAGGCCTGCATTACTCCATACATTTGAGAATTTTCAAATTTAATTTTATCGACTGATTGTCGCGTGCGAACGATCAAAAATTGTTTATAATAGTGTATTGACTGTATTAATTGTTACTAGGCACGGTCTGCATCTAAAAGTGGTTTTTCAAAATTTTTATATTTTCAAAATTTTTATAAAATAACACGTATTTTTGGTTTAACTTATTCATCTTTCGAGATAATTAGTTTCTGTTTGGTGCAAAAATTGAGGTAACCGCTCCCGCGGCTCGCTCATAGCATAGGTTTTCTTTTTCGATAGCGGAAATTTTGATTTTCACTGTTTTCGCGATCGAAAACTGACTATTGTCTGAGCTGAGAACCTTTTTCGATTTTTAGTGACAACTACTTAAGGTGAATATAGCCGTGTGACATATCATCAGACGCGGCTCGCGACGCCCTATACATAGAGCTAGCGCCCGTGTTCACCCGTCATACAAAAAACTTCGAAAAAGTCCGTTTTTCCACATTTTTGCACGATTTTCACGTGTTAATTTCGGTTTTTTCAGTCATTTTCAAAATTTTTGCTTGCGTCCGCACATAAACACGGCTGGTCCATCGTTGCCCCACGTCCCCGCACGCATCTGCAAAAGAAAACGGCTGAAAACCCACAAAAAATCGATATTAACTAATTTTCTTCATATTCGGTTTGATACAAAATCCACCTAAGGCCTGCATTACTCCATACATTTGAGAATTTTCAAATTTAATTTTATCGACTGATTGTCGCGTGCGAACGATCAAAAATTGTTTATAATAGTGTATTGACTGTATTAATTGTTACTAGGCACGGTCTGCATCCAAAAGTGGTTTTTCAAAATTTTTATATTTTCAAAATTTTTATAAAATAACACGTATTTTTGGTTTAACTTATTCATCTTTCGAGATAATTAGTTTCTGTTTGGTGCAAAAATTGAGGTAACCGCTCCCGCGGCTCGCTCATAGCATAGGTTTTCTTTTTCGATAGCGGAAATTTTGATTTTCACTGTTTTCGCGATCGAAAACTGACTATTGTCTGAGCTGAGAACCTTTTTCGATTTTTAGTGACAACTACTTAAGGTGAATATAGCCGTGTGACATATCATCAGACGCGGCTCGCGACGCCCTATACATAGAGCTAGCGCCCGTGTTCACCCGTCATACAAAAAACTTCGAAAAAGTCCGTTTTTCCACATTTTTGCACGATTTTCACGTGTTAATTTCGGTTTTTTCAGTCATTTTCAAAATTTTTGCTTGCGTCCGCACATAAACACGGCTGGTCCATCGTTGCCCCACGTCCCCGCACGCATCTGCAAAAGAAAACGGCTGAAAACCCACAAAAAATCGATATTAACTAATTTTCTTCATATTCGGTTTGATACAAAATCCACCTAAGGCCTGCATTACTCCATACATTTGAGAATTTACAAATTTAATTTTATCGACTGATTGTCGCGTGCGAACGATCAAAAATTGTTTATAATAGTGTATTGACTGTATTAATTGTTACTAGGCACGGTCTGCATCCAAAAGTGGTTTTTCAAAATTTTTATATTTTCAAAATTTTTATAAAATAACACGTATTTTTGGTTTAACTTATTCATCTTTCGAGATAATTAGTTTCTGTTTGGTGCAAAAATTGAGGTAACCGCTCCCGCGGCTCGCTCATAGCATAGGTTTTCTTTTTCGATAGCGGAAATTTTGATTTTCACTGTTTTCGCGATCGAAAACTGACTATTGTCTGAGCTGAGAACCTTTTTCGATTTTTAGTGACAACTACTTAAGGTGAATATAGCCGTGTGACATATCATCAGACGCGGCTCGCGACGCCCTATACATAGAGCTAGCGCCCGTGTTCACCCGTCATACAAAAAACTTCGAAAAAGTCCGTTTTTCCACATTTTTGCACGATTTTCACGTGTTAATTTCGGTTTTTTCAGTCATTTTCAAAATTTTTGCTTGCGTCCGCACATAAACACGGCTGGTCCATCGTTGCCCCACGTCCCCGCACGCATCTGCAAAAGAAAACGGCTGAAAACCCACAAAAAATCGATATTAACTAATTTTCTTCATATTCGGTTTGATACAAAATCCACCTAAGGCCTGCATTACTCCATACATTTGAGAATTTTCAAATTTAATTTTATCGACTGATTGTCGCGTGCGAACGATCAAAAATTGTTTATAATAGTGTATTGACTGTATTAATTGTTACTAGGCACGGTCTGCATCCAAAAGTGGTTTTTCAAAATTTTTATATTTTCAAAATTTTTATAAAATAACACGTATTTTTGGTTTAACTTATTCATCTTTCGAGATAATTAGTTTCTGTTTGGTGCAAAAATTGAGGTAACCGCTCCCGCGGCTCGCTCATAGCATAGGTTTTCTTTTTCGATAGCGGAAATTTTGATTTTCACTGTTTTCGCGATCGAAAACTGACTATTGTCTGAGCTGAGAACCTTTTTCGATTTTTAGTGACAACTACTTAAGGTGAATATAGCCGTGTGACATATCATCAGACGCGGCTCGCGACGCCCTATACATAGAGCTAGCGCCCGTGTTCACCCGTCATACAAAAAACTTCGAAAAAGTCCGTTTTTCCACATTTTTGCACGATTTTCACGTGTTAATTTCGGTTTTTTCAGTCATTTTCAAAATTTTTGCTTGCGTCCGCACATAAACACGGCTGGTCCATCGTTGCCCCACGTCCCCGCACGCATCTGCAAAAGAAAACGGCTGAAAACCCACAAAAAATCGATATTAACTAATTTTCTTCATATTCGGTTTGATACAAAATCCACCTAAGGCCTGCATTACTCCATACATTTGAGAATTTTCAAATTTAATTTTATCGACTGATTGTCGCGTGCGAACGATCAAAAATTGTTTATAATAGTGTATTGACTGTATTAATTGTTACTAGGCACGGTCTGCATCCAAAAGTGGTTTTTCAAAATTTTTATATTTTCAAAATTTTTATAAAATAACACGTATTTTTGGTTTAACTTATTCATCTTTCGAGATAATTAGTTTCTGTTTGGTGCAAAAATTGAGGTAACCGCTCCCGCGGCTCGCTCATAGCATAGGTTTTCTTTTTCGATAGCGGAAATTTTGATTTTCACTGTTTTCGCGATCGAAAACTGACTATTGTCTGAGCTGAGAACCTTTTTCGATTTTTAGTGACAACTACTTAAGGTGAATATAGCCGTGTGACATATCATCAGACGCGGCTCGCGACGCCCTATACATAGAGCTAGCGCCCGTGTTCACCCGTCATACAAAAAACTTCGAAAAAGTCCGTTTTTCCACATTTTTGCACGATTTTCACGTGTTAATTTCGGTTTTTTCAGTCATTTTCAAAATTTTTGCTTGCGTCCGCACATAAACACGGCTGGTCCATCGTTGCCCCACGTCCCCGCACGCATCTGCAAAAGAAAACGGCTGAAAACCCACAAAAAATCGATATTAACTAATTTTCTTCATATTCGGTTTGATACAAAATCCACCTAAGGCCTGCATTACTCCATACATTTGAGAATTTTCAAATTTAATTTTATCGACTGATTGTCGCGTGCGAACGATCAAAAATTGTTTATAATAGTGTATTGACTGTATTAATTGTTACTAGGCACGGTCTGCATCCAAAAGTGGTTTTTCAAAATTTTTATATTTTCAAAATTTTTATAAAATAACACGTATTTTTGGTTTAACTTATTCATCTTTCGAGATAATTAGTTTCTGTTTGGTGCAAAAATTGAGGTAACCGCTCCCGCGGCTCGCTCATAGCATAGGTTTTCTTTTTCGATAGCGGAAATTTTGATTTTCACTGTTTTCGCGATCGAAAACTGACTATTGTCTGAGCTGAGAACCTTTTTCGATTTTTAGTGACAACTACTTAAGGTGAATATAGCCGTGTGACATATCATCAGACGCGGCTCGCGACGCCCTATACATAGAGCTAGCGCCCGTGTTCACCCGTCATACAAAAAACTTCGAAAAAGTCCGTTTTTCCACATTTTGCACGATTTTCACGTGTTAATTTCGGTTTTTTCAGTCATTTTCAAAATTTTTGCTTGCGTCCGCACATAAACACGGCTGGTCCATCGTTGCCCCACGTCCCCGCACGCATCTGCAAAAGAAAACGGCTGAAAACCCACAAAAAATCGATATTAACTAATTTTCTTCATATTCGGTTTGATACAAAATCCACCTAAGGCCTGCATTACTCCATACATTTGAGAATTTTCAAATTTAATTTTATCGACTGATTGTCGCGTGCGAACGATCAAAAATTGTTTATAATAGTGTATTGACTGTATTAATTGTTACTAGGCACGGTCTGCATCCAAAAGTGGTTTTTCAAAATTTTTATATTTTCAAAATTTTTATAAAATAACACGTATTTTTGGTTTAACTTATTCATCTTTCGAGATAATTAGTTTCTGTTTGGTGCAAAAATTGAGGTAACCGCTCCCGCGGCTCGCTCATAGCATAGGTTTTCTTTTTCGATAGCGGAAATTTTGATTTTCACTGTTTTCGCGATCGAAAACTGACTATTGTCTGAGCTGAGAACCTTTTTCGATTTTTAGTGACAACTACTTAAGGTGAATATAGCCGTGTGACATATCATCAGACGCGGCTCGCGACGCCCTATACATAGAGCTAGCGCCCGTGTTCACCCGTCATACAAAAAACTTCGAAAAAGTCCGTTTTTCCACATTTTTGCACGATTTTCACGTGTTAATTTCGGTTTTTTCAGTCATTTTCAAAATTTTTGCTTGCGTCCGCACATAAACACGGCTGGTCCATCGTTGCCCCACGTCCCCGCACGCATCTGCAAAAGAAAACGGCTGAAAACCCACAAAAAATCGATATTAACTAATTTTCTTCATATTCGGTTTGATACAAAATCCACCTAAGGCCTGCATTACTCCATACATTTGAGAATTTTCAAATTTAATTTTATCGACTGATTGTCGCGTGCGAACGATCAAAAATTGTTTATAATAGTGTATTGACTGTATTAATTGTTACTAGGCACGGTCTGCATCCAAAAGTGGTTTTTCAAAATTTTTATATTTTCAAAATTTTTATAAAATAACACGTATTTTTGGTTTAACTTATTCATCTTTCGAGATAATTAGTTTCTGTTTGGTGCAAAAATTGAGGTAACCGCTCCCGCGGCTCGCTCATAGCATAGGTTTTCTTTTTCGATAGCGGAAATTTTGATTTTCACTGTTTTCGCGATCGAAAACTGACTATTGTCTGAGCTGAGAACCTTTTTCGATTTTTAGTGACAACTACTTAAGGTGAATATAGCCGTGTGACATATCATCAGACGCGGCTCGCGACGCCCTATACATAGAGCTAGCGCCCGTGTTCACCCGTCATACAAAAAACTTCGAAAAAGTCCGTTTTTCCACATTTTTGCACGATTTTCACGTGTTAATTTCGGTTTTTTCAGTCATTTTCAAAATTTTTGCTTGCGTCCGCACATAAACACGGCTGGTCCATCGTTGCCCCACGTCCCCGCACGCATCTGCAAAAGAAAACGGCTGAAAACCCACAAAAAATCGATATTAACTAATTTTCTTCATATTCGGTTTGATACAAAATCCACCTAAGGCCTGCATTACTCCATACATTTGAGAATTTTCAAATTTAATTTTATCGACTGATTGTCGCGTGCGAACGATCAAAAATTGTTTATAATAGTGTATTGACTGTATTAATTGTTACTAGGCACGGTCTGCATCCAAAAGTGGTTTTTCAAAATTTTTATATTTTCAAAATTTTTATAAAATAACACGTATTTTTGGTTTAACTTATTCATCTTTCGAGATAATTAGTTTCTGTTTGGTGCAAAAATTGAGGTAACCGCTCCCGCGGCTCGCTCATAGCATAGGTTTTCTTTTTCGATAGCGGAAATTTTGATTTTCACTGTTTTCGCGATCGAAAACTGACTATTGTCTGAGCTGAGAACCTTTTTCGATTTTTAGTGACAACTACTTAAGGTGAATATAGCCGTGTGACATATCATCAGACGCGGCTCGCGACGCCCTATACATAGAGCTAGCGCCCGTGTTCACCCGTCATACAAAAAACTTCGAAAAAGTCCGTTTTTCCACATTTTTGCACGATTTTCACGTGTTAATTTCGGTTTTTTCAGTCATTTTCAAAATTTTTGCTTGCGTCCGCACATAAACACGGCTGGTCCATCGTTGCCCCACGTCCCCGCACGCATCTGCAAAAGAAAACGGCTGAAAACCCACAAAAAATCGATATTAACTAATTTTCTTCATATTCGGTTTGATACAAAATCCACCTAAGGCCTGCATTACTCCATACATTTGAGAATTTTCAAATTTAATTTTATCGACTGATTGTCGCGTGCGAACGATCAAAAATTGTTTATAATAGTGTATTGACTGTATTAATTGTTACTAGGCACGGTCTGCATCCGAAAGTGGTTTTTCAAAATTTTTATATTTTCAAAATTTTTATAAAATAACACGTATTTTTGGTTTAACTTATTCATCTTTCGAGATAATTAGTTTCTGTTTGGTGCAAAAATTGAGGTAACCGCTCCCGCGGCTCGCTCATAGCATAGATTTTCTTTTTCGATGGCGGAAATTTTGATTTTCACTGTTTTCGCGATCGAAAACTGACTATTGTCTGAGCTGAGAACCTTTTTCGATTTTTAGTGACAACTACTTAAGGTGAATATAGCCGTGTGACATATCATCAGACGCGGCTCGCGACGCCCTATACATAGAGCTAGCGCCCGTGTTCACCCGTCATACAAAAAACTTCGAAAAAGTCCGTTTTTCCACATTTTTGCACGATTTTCACGTGTTAATTTCGGTTTTTTCAGTCATTTTCAAAATTTTTGCTTGCGTCTGCACATAAACACGGCTGGTCCATCGTTGCCCCACGTCCCCGCACGCATCTGCAAAAGAAAACGGCTGAAAACCCACAAAAAATCGATATTAACTAATTTTCTTCATATTCGGTTTGATACAAAATCCACCTAAGGCCTGCATTACTCCATACATTTGAGAATTTTCAAATTTAATTTTATCGACTGATTGTCGCGTGCGAACGATCAAAAATTGTTTATAATAGTGTATTGACTGTATTAATTGTTACTAGGCACGGTCTGCATCCGAAAGTGGTTTTTCAAAATTTTTATATTTTCAAAATTTTTATAAAATAACACGTATTTTTGGTTTAACTTATTCATCTTTCGAGATAATTAGTTTCTGTTTGGTGCAAAAATTGAGGTAACCGCTCCCGCGGCTCGCTCATAGCATAGATTTTCTTTTTCGATAGCGGAAATTTTGATTTTCACTGTTTTCGCGATCGAAAACTGACTATTGTCTGAGCTGAGAACCTTTTTCGATTTTTAGTGACAACTACTTAAGGTGAATATAGCCGTGTGACATATCATCAGACGCGGCTCGCGACGCCCTATACATAGAGCTAGCGCCCGTGTTCACCCGTCATACAAAAAACTTCGAAAAAGTCCGTTTTTCCACATTTTTGCACGATTTTCACGTGTTAATTTCGGTTTTTTCAGTCATTTTCAAAATTTTTGCTTGCGTCTGCACATAAACACGGCTGGTCCATCGTTGCCCCACGTCCCCGCACGCATCTGCAAAAGAAAACGGCTGAAAACCCACAAAAAATCGATATTAACTAATTTTCTTCATATTCGGTTTGATACAAAATCCACCTAAGGCCTGCATTACTCCATACATTTGAGAATTTTCAAATTTAATTTTATCGACTGATTGTCGCGTGCGAACGATCAAAAATTGTTTATAATAGTGTATTGACTGTATTAATTGTTACTAGGCACGGTCTGCATCCGAAAGTGGTTTTTCAAAATTTTTATATTTTCAAAATTTTTATAAAATAACACGTATTTTTGGTTTAACTTATTCATCTTTCGAGATAATTAGTTTCTGTTTGGTGCAAAAATTGAGGTAACCGCTCCCGCGGCTCGCTCATAGCATAGATTTTCTTTTTCGATGGCGGAAATTTTGATTTTCACTGTTTTCGCGATCGAAAACTGACTATTGTCTGAGCTGAGAACCTTTTTCGATTTTTAGTGACAACTACTTAAGGTGAATATAGCCGTGTGACATATCATCAGACGCGGCTCGCGACGCCCTATACATAGAGCTAGCGCCCGTGTTCACCCGTCATACAAAAAACTTCGAAAAAGTCCGTTTTTCCACATTTTTGCACGATTTTCACGTGTTAATTTCGGTTTTTTCAGTCATTTTCAAAATTTTTGCTTGCGTCTGCACATAAACACGGCTGGTCCATCGTTGCCCCACGTCCCCGCACGCATCTGCAAAAGAAAACGGCTGAAAACCCACAAAAAATCGATATTAACTAATTTTCTTCATATTCGGTTTGATACAAAATCCACCTAAGGCCTGCATTACTCCATACATTTGAGAATTTTCAAATTTAATTTTATCGACTGATTGTCGCGTGCGAACGATCAAAAATTGTTTATAATAGTGTATTGACTGTATTAATTGTTACTAGGCACGGTCTGCATCCGAAAGTGGTTTTTCAAAATTTTTATATTTTCAAAATTTTTATAAAATAACACGTATTTTTGGTTTAACTTATTCATCTTTCGAGATAATTAGTTTCTGTTTGGTGCAAAAATTGAGGTAACCGCTCCCGCGGCTCGCTCATAGCATAGATTTTCTTTTTCGATAGCGGAAATTTTGATTTTCACTGTTTTCGCGATCGAAAACTGACTATTGTCTGAGCTGAGAACCTTTTTCGATTTTTAGTGACAACTACTTAAGGTGAATATAGCCGTGTGACATATCATCAGACGCGGCTCGCGACGCCCTATACATAGAGCTAGCGCCCGTGTTCACCCGTCATACAAAAAACTTCGAAAAAGTCCGTTTTTCCACATTTTTGCACGATTTTCACGTGTTAATTTCGGTTTTTTCAGTCATTTTCAAAATTTTTGCTTGCGTCTGCACATAAACACGGCTGGTCCATCGTTGCCCCACGTCCCCGCACGCATCTGCAAAAGAAAACGGCTGAAAAACCACAAAAAATCGATATTAACTAATTTTCTTCATATTCGGTTTGATACAAAATCCACCTAAGGCCTGCATTACTCCATACATTTGAGAATTTTCAAATTTAATTTTATCGACTGATTGTCGCGTGCGAACGATCAAAAATTGTTTATAATAGTGTATTGACTGTATTAATTGTTACTAGGCACGGTCTGCATCCGAAAGTGGTTTTTCAAAATTTTTATATTTTCAAAATTTTTATAAAATAACACGTATTTTTGGTTTAACTTATTCATCTTTCGAGATAATTAGTTTCTGTTTGGTGCAAAAATTGAGGTAACCGCTCCCGCGGCTCGCTCATAGCATAGATTTTCTTTTTCGATAGCGGAAATTTTGATTTTCACTGTTTTCGCGATCGAAAACTGACTATTGTCTGAGCTGAGAACCTTTTTCGATTTTTAGTGACAACTACTTAAGGTGAATATAGCCGTGTGACATATCATCAGACGCGGCTCGCGACGCCCTATACATAGAGCTAGCGCCCGTGTTCACCCGTCATACAAAAAACTTCGAAAAAGTCCGTTTTTCCACATTTTTGCACGATTTTCACGTGTTAATTTCGGTTTTTTCAGTCATTTTCAAAATTTTTGCTTGCGTCTGCACATAAACACGGCTGGTCCATCGTTGCCCCACGTCCCCGCACGCATCTGCAAAAGAAAACGGCTGAAAACCCACAAAAAATCGATATTAACTAATTTTCTTCATATTCGGTTTGATACAAAATCCACCTAAGGCCTGCATTACTCCATACATTTGAGAATTTTCAAATTTAATTTTATCGACTGATTGTCGCGTGCGAACGATCAAAAATTGTTTATAATAGTGTATTGACTGTATTAATTGTTACTAGGCACGGTCTGCATCCGAAAGTGGTTTTTCAAAATTTTTATATTTTCAAAATTTTTATAAAATAACACGTATTTTTGGTTTAACTTATTCATCTTTCGAGATAATTAGTTTCTGTTTGGTGCAAAAATTGAGGTAACCGCTCCCGCGGCTCGCTCATAGCATAGATTTTCTTTTTCGATAGCGGAAATTTTGATTTTCACTGTTTTCGCGATCGAAAACTGACTATTGTCTGAGCTGAGAACCTTTTTCGATTTTTAGTGACAACTACTTAAGGTGAATATAGCCGTGTGACATATCATCAGACGCGGCTCGCGACGCCCTATACATAGAGCTAGCGCCCGTGTTCACCCGTCATACAAAAAACTTCGAAAAAGTCCGTTTTTCCACATTTTTGCACGATTTTCACGTGTTAATTTCGGTTTTTTCAGTCATTTTCAAAATTTTTGCTTGCGTCTGCACATAAACACGGCTGGTCCATCGTTGCCCCACGTCCCCGCACGCATCTGCAAAAGAAAACGGCTGAAAACCCACAAAAAATCGATATTAACTAATTTTCTTCATATTCGGTTTGATACAAAATCCACCTAAGGCCTGCATTACTCCATACATTTGAGAATTTTCAAATTTAATTTTATCGACTGATTGTCGCGTGCGAACGATCAAAAATTGTTTATAATAGTGTATTGACTGTATTAATTGTTACTAGGCACGGTCTGCATCCGAAAGTGGTTTTTCAAAATTTTTATATTTTCAAAATTTTTATAAAATAACACGTATTTTTGGTTTAACTTATTCATCTTTCGAGATAATTAGTTTCTGTTTGGTGCAAAAATTGAGGTAACCGCTCCCGCGGCTCGCTCATAGCATAGATTTTCTTTTTCGATAGCGGAAATTTTGATTTTCACTGTTTTCGCGATCGAAAACTGACTATTGTCTGAGCTGAGAACCTTTTTCGATTTTTAGTGACAACTACTTAAGGTGAATATAGCCGTGTGACATATCATCAGACGCGGCTCGCGACGCCCTATACATAGAGCTAGCGCCCGTGTTCACCCGTCATACAAAAAACTTCGAAAAAGTCCGTTTTTCCACATTTTTGCACGATTTTCACGTGTTAATTTCGGTTTTTTCAGTCATTTTCAAAATTTTTGCTTGCGTCTGCACATAAACACGGCTGGTCCATCGTTGCCCCACGTCCCCGCACGCATCTGCAAAAGAAAACGGCTGAAAAACCACAAAAAATCGCCCGCCCACCCACCCAGATTATAGTCACTAAGGTTGGAAAAGTCGCTTTTTGGGGCCCCAGTGACCTTTAAACCGTCGTAACTTTTAAACTAAGCCACCGATTTGGACCTGGTTTTCGGCAACTGACTTAGAAACAGACAGGCTACAGTCTAGCCACATTTGACAGGCTACTTCGGTAGTACTTTAGCTTTAGACTTTTTAAATTGTAGTTTTGACCAAAATCTGCTGTTATTTTAGGAAAACTGATATTTAGCCACTGGTACTAGTTACCTGGGTCCTGACTCTGGTTGGCTGAAGTCATCCACTCCATCTGAAACAGGAAAATTAGAGATTAGGAATTTATTTTGAATTTATAACTTTTACAAATTTTTATTTTAACATATTTTTAGTCCTGTTTGTCTGTGATATAGGTTAGGTTATCGTGATTTATTTAACTTTTTACACATTTTATATCTACATTTAGTCATTTTAAAACATAAATTAAGTACAATTTTACAACTTTTACAAACTTTTATTTACAATTTTTAATTTGTGTTTTACTGTGATATTAGGTTTAGTTAGGTTTATAGAAATAATAGGTTTTAACAATTTTATATTTTCGATTCTAATTTGATTTTATTGTCCCTCGGACTGCCCTCACAATGTTTGGTTTTCGCACACCTGCAAAGGAGGCGAAGCGTTTGAAAGAAGCTTCGCCAATTATGCAGGAGTTCGAAAAGAACAAAAACGTCAGAAGAAGTATAGGAGAGTGGGAGTGTGCCACAGGGAAAGCAGACCCCATTACCCCGACCACCCCGAAGAAACCCGCGCCGGCGGTGAATCCCCAAAAACCAAAAAAGGTGCTCTCACAAGGTAGCAGAGCGGATGTGAGAGCGCCGATCGAGGTCGCGGGGAGCCCGCCGGAACAGCCTAGGTACAGCAGTCGACTGGCGGAAGCGAAGGCCTGGTTGATGAAAGCCAAAGCAAACCTCGGTCTCTCCAGGAACATCAAAACGGAGATTAAGGCCGAGGTTTTACTAGCAATAGAGAGGCTGTACCAGCTGGTAAAAGAAGCGGAAAGTGAGGAAGGTCGGGGAAGGGAAGAGGTACGTGCACCAGATATAGAAAGAGAGCCCGAAAGGGAAAAATACCTGGATAGAGAAAAAGAGATAGTTGAGAAAGCTTTAGTGAAGAAAATGGAGGAATACGCGAAACTGGTTAAAGAAAACAGTGAAAAGATGGAAAAGCTACAGGAGAAACTTGAAATGCAACAGGAGAGAATGGCAAACCAAACCTACGCGAGTGTGGCAGCGGCGCATCCAGTGAGGAGTAACCTGGAGCGGACCGCGCTGCACTCCGTAGTGGTCACTGCCAAGGACGATATGGAGACGGGGGATCAAGTTATGAAAAGGATAAGAGAGACTATAAACGCGAAAGAAGGAGGAATAGTCATAGAAAGGATCCGGAAAGCCAAGGACAGGAAGGTGATTGTGGGGTGCAGGACTGAGAGGGAAAGAGAAGAAGTGAAGGAAAGGCTAAAGAGGGCAGAGGAGTACTTGGTGGTTGTAGAGATGAAGAACAAGGATCCTCTCGTAATTTTAAAGAATGTCTTCACCTATAACACAGATGAGGACATCATAAAAGCCATCTGGACCCAAAATGGCAATATTCTGAAGGAACTAGTCAGGGAGGAAAATAAGACTGAAATAGCCTATAAAAGAAGCACTAGAAACCGCGAAACGCAACACGTCGTCATGAGGGTGTCCCCCGGGGTGTGGCAGCGCCTGGTCCACGCAGAAACGGTCGTCATAGACCTCCAGCGGGTACGAGTGGCAGACCAGTCGCCACTCGTACAGTGCTCGCTGTGTCTCGGCTACGGCCACGGACGACGGTTCTGTGTGGAGAACACCGTGAAGTGTAGCCACTGCGGGGGCCCCCACATGAAGACGGAGTGCGATGAGTGGCTCGCCGGTGCAACCCCTTCCTGTTGCAACTGCAAGCACGCCGGGGCTGAAAAGGCGGACCATAATGCGTTCAGCCCTGAGTGTGCGATCAGGAGGAAGTGGGATGCACTGGCGAGGTCGACAATAGCTTACCACTGCTAACTGCCGGAGAACATAAGCTGTCCAAATAAACGGCCTGGGTCATGATGACCATGGCCCAGGTCATTTATCCCTGAGAGGCAAAATCCTGGTGGAAAATAGTGGCCACAAAACTGTACAGTAGACTCAAAATAAAGCTAGGCATCTACCTAAATCTCTTTTGTCGATAAGACTTGTTGGCTTTATATTTTAAAAAATATTAAACAACCAGCAGACGTTACGCAAGGAATTTACGTGAATAATGCTCTTAGCACTCTAAGATAGAGTCATTCTATAGTTCTAAATATGTTTCTTTTAAATATGTTAACCGATTAGCAATTAAGCTAAAATAGTCAAACTCAATCTAGTCAATACAAGCATAAAAACTGTCAACACCATTACTCTAGTCAATTTAATTAGTTTAGATAACCGTATCACCTATTTGCATTTATTAATTGTCAGCAACATTAATTTATTAAGTCTGTTTTCTTTATAGCTAAACGTAGTTTGCATTAAAACTGTAAACAACAATTACTAAATGTCTGTTTTCTCCCTAGTTCGTTAGTTCGTTTGTATATAATAATAAGCCGGTAAAAACAGTCTCAGACTTTGTCCGAGGGACCATTTGTGCTATCCAAAGGATAGCTTTAAAAAAAAAAAAAAAAAAAAAAAAAAAAAACCTAACCTAACCTAACCTAACCTAACCTAACCTAACCTAACCTAACCTAACCTAACCTAACCTAACCTAACCTAACCTAACCTTTTTTTTTTTTTTTTTTTATCGCTGGGAAATCCTTCATGGATACTCCCGGCCGCGGGGGCGACCGGAGAGTTATGTCAGACTCCTACTGACTAAAACCCAGCGGGGTCCTTCTTATCGCCGTATGTACTGGGGCTGTGGGTGCATTGTCACATTCTTCCATGGCCCAGTGGCGGTGGCTCATGCAGAGCCTCTCCTTGTTTTGAGATTGAGCTCATTTGTTCTTCAAATCTCTTGCGAGAGGCGCACGGGACACCCGCGCACGCCATCTCGAGGCTTATCAGGTGGCGACGGACATCCCCCGATGCCGCCGCCATAGCCTACATTATGGGGGTCTTATTGTGTGGAGGAATCTCCTCCTACGTTGCCCTGCTCTGCGGCTACGGTTAGGGTCGAGAGTTGTGGTTTCTCTTTCCCTTTCCGCAGTCTCTTTCTGCGTAAGGGTCTCTTCGCAGAAAGTGATGGTGGCTTTCCAGCTCTCTTCACTCCCGATCATTGCCCTGACTAAGGCACTGAGCGAGAGATCATTCCCTACATGTCGCACCAGTTCACGCCTGGAGCTCGCCCAGGCCGGGCACTCGGCAAGCGTGTGTTGCGCACTATCAACTGAGCATGAACAGTGGTGACATGCCTCAGTAGATTCTCTTCCAATTCGACACAGGTACTTCGAGAAACATCCGTGTCCCGATAGTACCTGCGTCAGCCGGTACGTTAGTGCACCATGCTCTCTGCTTATCCACTCCTTTAAAACTGGCCGGATCGCCTCAATGGTTCTTAGGCCAGCGCTTGGCTGTGCCAGCCGCCCGATCCACTCTTGTACAAGCACGTCGTGGAATATGCTTCTTTGGTTTTCCACCTCTCTCGGCGCTGGCCTCTGGCCTTGGGCTACCTCCTGCTCACGCCATGAGTAAACTGATGCAAGACCTCTAGCATCGAGGTCCCAGGGCAATGAACCCGCCAAAACGCACGCAGCCTCGTAGGAGACTGTGCGGTATCCCCGAACGGCTCTTAACGCCATCACTCTTTGCGGTTTCCGAAGAATAGCGATGTTTTGGCTGTTAAGAGTGTCAGCCCACACAGGAGCTCCGTACATGGCCATTGAGCGAACTACTGCCATGTAAAGCATCCGACAGCCAACCCTAGCACCTCTAAGATTTGGCAACAATCCTCCAAGGGCAGCGGCCGTACCCATTAGCTTAGGAGACAAACTAAGAAAATGAGCGTTGAAATCCCATTTGCTGTCAAGGACGAGTCCGAGGTATTTCATCGTCGACTTGACAGCTATAGAGACGCCACTTACTACGATATGGGATCCGGCAGGGGGCTTGTTCCGAGGCCCGTGGAAGCATAATGCTTCGGATTTGGACAGTGCCACCTCGAGCCCTAGACGCCTGATTCGGTGAACCACCTGCGCTGCTCCAGCCGTGGCGAGGAGAGCAGCATCCCTGTACGATTTGCCTTTCGCCGTTACAAGAGTATCGTCTGCATAACAGGTGACACTAATGCCCCAGAGATTAGCACCTCGCAGCACCCAGTCGTAACCAATGTTCCACAAGAGCGGCCCGAGGACCGACCCCTGTGGGACACCGCACGACATCCTGTGCTGATTCCACCCTTCTTGCCCTTTAAATGACACAAACCGGTCTTTGAGATAATCCCCAATAATGTTGCGCAGGTAGCAGGGTACCTGGTGATATCTCAGAGCTTCTCTCACACAGCTCCAGGGCAGGGTGTTAAAGGCATTGGCGATGTCCAAAGACACCGCCAAGACCACCTCGCCCCTTGCTACTGCCTCCTCTGCAATAGATTTAACCCGTAGGATTGCACCAACTGTGGATCTCCCTCGACGAAAACCAAACTGGTTACAGTTTAGGTCTGGCCCAACACTGTTTAAGTGGCCGATAAGGCGTGCCGCGATAATCCGCTCAAACAACTTACCTACCTCGTCCAGCAGCACGATAGGCCGGTAAGCTGATGGAGAGTCCGCTGGGCGACCATCTTTCTTAAGCAGCACTAGTCTGCCCGTCTTCCATGATACAGGGAATTTGCCCTGTTCTAAGCAAGCACCAAAAAGGTTTTGAAGCTGGGGCCCCAGAGCCTTTAGGGCCAACACCCATGCTCTCCCAGGGATTCCGTCAGGGCCTGGAGCGGTGTTTTTAGCTTTGAGCTTGTTAACAGCGATCCTCATTTCAACCTCGTTTACCTCCGAAAATTCGACACCATCGTCGTTCCTTTCGCTGGATGGGGCCATGGATGGTGGAGTGTGCTCTTCTGTCGTAGGGAACAGAGCTGTTACCACCCCCTGCAAAAGCTCAGGCTCCAGCCTTTGAGTCAGGGGGGTTGCCCATGGGCGAAGTTTTCCTCGCACCATTTTGTAGGGTCGCCCCCACGGGTCCCGGTTTAGGGTCTCCAGGAGCTCATCTCGAGCCAGGGCTTTGGCCTCGACGATAGCGAGCTTAAGTGCTTCCTTGGCTTCCCTATACAAAGCGTACAATTGCGCCTCCAGCTGTTCATCTCGCCGTCTTTTTCTGCGCTGTCTAGTGTACTGACGCCTCGCCGAAACGCAAGTAACGCGCAAATTCGCGATTTCCGTAGACCACCAGTAAACTTGGCGCTTGGTTGGATTTGGATTTGCTCTAGGCATCGCCGCGTCACAAATTTGCGTCATCGCCTCCCTAAGACCGTCTGTCTCTTCCTGGATCTCAATCGCTCTGCCAGTTGATGTTGTTATCCAGGCCTGAACGATGGAGGCTTCCTCCAGCAACTCCTTGTCCAGAAGCCTTAGTGCCCACCGTGGACTATCCCCCTGCATGTTGTTTTCGTGTCTGACTGGGAGAGATGGCGTAGGAGTAGAATTAAACCGAATATACCGATGATCCGATAATGTTTCCACCCCCGCCAAGACCTCCCAGTCAGCAATACGTCTGGCCAGACTTGGGCTTGCAAATGATACGTCCACGATGGACTCACCCTGCAGACGCACGCAAGTGCTTACGGACCCCCGGTTGAGAACTAACAGTCCGGAGACCAGTGCCCACTCTTCCAGTACTTTGCCACGGGCATTTGTAATGGGACACCCCCAAGCAACTGACTTGGCATTAAAGTCGCCAAGTACTAGCACTGGATAGTGGCGGCGTTGTCCAACGAGAGCACTCACATCAACAATAAAGTTCTCGAAATCCGGGAGTGCTCTGTTTGGTGAGAAATACGTAGCCACCACCATGATTCCCCCCACAAAGGCTGCAACACATCCGCGACCCTTTATTACCTTGTCAAAGGCAACGCCTTGAGCTATGATAGCAACGAGCCCTTCCTCATCACCAGTCCAGTTAGCACTGGGGGGAATGAAGTAGGGCTCGGAAATCGCCGCTATATTGATCAACCACTCCGCCATGCTCTGGACCATAAGGTCCTGAGCCCTGGCGGAGTGGTTGAGATTCGCCTGCAGGAAGCGTAGAGCCATCTAATTGGTCTCCATTTGCACCTTCTCAGCCCCGTCTTGGGTCGGGGGGCAGCTAGCCGCTGTCGACGCTGTGGCTGGAATTATCACAGCCCTCGGAGCCCTTCTTCTCCTTGATTTAGGAGAGGCACACGCCTTGCTTCCTAGCCTATGCGCTGATGGCCGGCTAGCTGCCGAACATATCGAGCACTTAGGTGCGGCAGAGCACTCTGCTGATTTGTGACCGATCTGCCCACAGTTGTAACACTCCCTGCTACGGTCCACCTCTGACGTGCATTGAGCCCCCACATGCCCATTTTCGAGGCACCTGTAGCATTTAAGTGGCCTAGGCTGCAACATTTGCACCCTTGCAGATACCCAGCCAACCAGAAGGCGACCCTCATCTGCTAGTTTTTTAGCAGCCGCGACTGGACAGCTCACCAGTATGACGCCAGTGCCCTCGTGCGTCTGCTTAATATCTCCAACTTTTATGGCGTCCTCTGAGCAACCTCCTCGCTTTGCGACCGCGGCAACAACATCGGCTTTCTCCAGAGAGTCGTCAAGGCCTGTAAGTCGAAATTCAGCGCATTTCGTAGGCCTCGACACTTTGACTGCCTCGTTATTGAGAACTTCTCTCAGCTTTGCAGCTAAAGAGTCCGCCTTTTCAGCACTAGTATCCCCTGTAGATACCTCGAGAATGCGAGCACCCGTAGCCGCTTTACGGAATCGCAAGCTGGGAATGCCGCAGCTGTCGAGGTCCACCTTTTCTTTGGCCTCCGTTAAAAGTTTACCGTAGGTAAAGCCTTTTTCCTCAGCACCAGGCTGCATAGTGATAATTACCGCTGCAGTCCGAGGAGCGCGTAACTTCACTTTTGCAGGACGAGCCACCGGCTTCGCCTTACTTCCACTGGCTGTTGTGCCCGGTGGTTTGGGCGATGTTTTGGCCTTCTTGCCTCTTTTGGTCACCGTTGTCCAGCCATCGTTCATGGCCTCCGGCGCAGGTGGCAAGTTTTGGGGTTGCCTATCGACTACAGGCACCTCTTTTGGCTTACCTTTCCCCTCCTTCTTTTTTGTCGCTCCCTTAGCCTTCCCAGTGCTCTTTGGTGGCTGCGAGGCTTGGTGTTCAGCCTCGGGCACCTGGATGCGCTCCGAAGCAGCATCGTTGCGTCTATCTGCTGCCAAGGGAGGGCGGATCCGCTTCTCGGGAAGCAGCCTCTCTTCCATTCCCGCAAAACGGGCATCGAGCATGCTACCCACCTGCAGCATGATTGAGCGCGCCAGCTCGTCTGTCTGGCTGCCGTCACTCAGGGGTGTTGCAGCTGATCTGCCTTTTCGAGACTCACTGACTGAGGGCAACTCCATGCTCTCTTGAGTCTGCGTCAGGTTTGATCTGAGCTCTCCCAGCTCTTTGCGGAGTTCTGCCATCTCCCTCCGCATGCGAGCATTTTCAGCCTGCAGCTTGGCTGTTTCCTCCGAAACTGAGCTGTTGTACAGCGCGCTTACCGCCGCCTGAATGGACGCTGCCGAATCCTTCAAGGCCTTGGTGAAAGTGCCTTTAAGGTTACCAGATTTTGAGGCAACCATTAAAACTATCTCCGATGCATCAATTACCTGCTTGACCAGGTCGGAGGCAAGCCCGCTGTCACGTTTTGGAGACGGTGGGGCCACAGGACGCGTGGCTTGCAGACTAGCTACCTGTGCTGCTATCTCCTGTTCAGCTTGCCGCTGAGCCTCCTCTTGCTCCGCCTCTCGTCTGAGAGTCTTAAGCTGGGCTTGCGCCTTGGCTAAGCCAACGTATTCCCCAGTTGTTGGAGGGCGACCCCTGCCTCTTTTCACCTTTTGCACGGCCATTGGATCGACCGGAACGGCTTCATCACCTGAGGCAGACAGAAACTCGCACTCATCATCATGCGGTCGCTTGTTGCGCACCGCTTTCTTCATCCAGAATTTGGATGGCAACGCCTCTAGGGAGACTCTACACTCTCTTGAGTTGAACGACTCCACGCTCACAAGAGATTGAGTGTCGCTAGAGTCGACATCAAAATCGTCGTCCAAATATGCCTTCTCGGCAATACATAGCGCATGTGCGCCATCTTCCTCCACTTTCTTACTGCCATCTCGGCCATCACCACCTACTTTGTTTTTTATTAAATTATCCATTGTTATTCCCACGAGTAATAAGGATATAAACGTCCACCCGGTTAGAGCCTTTTAACCGAGTAAGCCTGAAGTAACTCGCACAGGGGGTCGGCAGGTACCCTGGCGGGGGACGCAGTAGCGCCGGATTACCGTCCGGCCAGGGCTGTAAACAGCCCTGATCCTAACGCTGCGCCGCCGTTTTGAGTTCGGGCATTTTTTAAAGAGGTTTGCATCCTCGCGGCCCGGGCGTTTAAGCCAAGGCCCTCGGTCTGCGTAGGATCTGAGAAGATCCATCGTTGCAGGGTTCCGAGTTTTGAGCTGGTGACAAGAAGAATATAATTCTCCGTTGCCTGTCCGACGGCAGGGTAAGTGCACGCCGGACCCTGCTCCACCAAACACTACTATATACAAATAAATGTACAATATTTACAAATCACTCCATGAGTGAGCTACCTCACCCAGCACAATGTGCTCCTCCACAAATAACTATATACAATATACAATGTACAATATATACAAACAACTCAAATGAGTGAACTACATCACTCAAAACAGTCTGCCTCCTATTCCACAAAGAGCTGATTCTCTGCTTATCTCCGTTCACCGCGCCTTCTGGTACGCAACCAGAGACGCCCACCGTGTCGGGTATTGGCCACCATGAAAAACTTCCCCAGTACTCTGCGGAAGTGTTTCATGGTGTTACCAGGGTGCACCACGTGGAGGTTACCCGACCTTGCACCCCAACCTTTTTTTTTTTTTTTTTTTTTTTTTTTTTTTTTTTTTTTTTTTGGTACCCAGGAAAATCTTTTATAGATACCACCGGCCCGGGGGGACCGATGGTTATGTGGGACTCCCCGCCTTGACAAAGGCGGTATACCCAAACTAAAAACCTGGGGTGTTCCGACTCTCCGCTTCAGGGAGAAGTCGAGGGATCGCTTGGCGCCTCCTCGACTTCTCTGCGGTTGCCCGTTTGGGCTCTACTCGGGGGGTGTCAGCCTCACCCCCCCATTACTCCGCTTAAGGCACCTCGGAACACAGGACGAGGTGCCTTACAGCTCGGGACCTCTCAGGTCAGACAACAGATCCCCCGATCTGTTGCCCGAAGGTCCCCATCAGGGTAACATACGGCTGGCAAAGGCCAGCCGTCTGCGGCCCGGTCTTCGGTGGCGCATGGGATCCGAGAGGACATCATCCTCTCGGTCCCTCTCTGCCATCTCCTTTTCTTTCATTACCACCTCCGCGAAGGTGGCAACTGCCCTCCACTTTGTCTCGCACTCAGCCATACCTCTCAATATGGCTGAGAGCGAGAGATCTACTCCGATTATAGCTACCATTTCAGCTCGAGGCACCGACCATGTAGGGCACTCAGCGCGGGTGTGCTGCGCCGTATCTTCAGTTGCCCCGCAGTGGTGGCAAACCATCGTTGGCTCCCGCCTCGCCACTCTGCACAGATACCTGCCAAAGCAGCCATGCCCTGACAGGATCTGCGCCAAACGGAATGTCGGTGCGCCATGCCGGCGATCGACCCACTCCCGGACGACGGGCCGGAAGGCAGCTACCACGTCTCGGCTAGCAGCCGGCGTCTCCATTCTTTCTGACCAATGCCTGAAGAGATCCTCACGGCCCTGCTCTCGCCAGTGCTTGATCTCTTCAGGCATGGGCCATCCGCCATCTTTTTTGACTCCTGCACTGCGCCAGTACACCGCCGATAAAACCCCTGCTTCAAGGTCCCACGGCGGCGTGCTGGCCAGTAAGCACGCCGCCTCAAAAGAGACGGTGTGGTACGCCCGGGCTGCCCTTGTCGCGATGACCCGCTGCGGACGTCGCAGTAGGGTCTGGTTCGGCGCGTTCAGGGCATTTGCCCATATGGATGCACCATAGAGTGCCTTTGAGCGTAGCACACCGGCATAAAGGCGACGGCACGCGACACTTGGCCCCCCTATATTTGGGAGCAGACTTCCGAGCACTCCAGCAAAGGCGATTAGCTTTGGAGCCAGTCGCCGGAAGTGCTCCTCGAATCTCCATCGGCCATCGAGGACAAGGCCTAGGTACCGCATAGTCGACTCGATGGCAATGGAGGTTCCACCCACTACAACGGTTAGCCCTGCCGGAGGAGCATTCCGGGGCCCGTGAAAGATAAGGGCCTCGGACTTCTCCAGTGCCACTTTCAGCCCAAGCGAATTAATTCGCCTTACAATTTGGGCAACTCCCGCTGTGGCCAGAATGGCCGCTTGTCTTCGGGTCTTTCCGCGAGCCGTGACGAGGGTGTCATCGGCGTAACATACTACGCCAATTCCTCTCAAGTTTTGCCCGCGGAGCACAAAGTCGTACCCGATGTTCCACAGGAGCGGTCCTAGGACCGATCCCTGTGGAACACCGCACGTCATCCTCCTTTCTTGCCACCCCTGATGAGCTGGGTAGCTGACACCTCGGTCGGCAAAGTAACTTGCCACGCAGCTCCGTAGGTACTGAGGCACATTATGGAACTTAAGCGCCTCCAGTACAGTCTCCCAGGGAAGGGTGTTAAAGGCATTCGCTATATCCAACGACACTGCCAACAACACCCCACCCTCCGAGATCGCGTCATCTGCAAGCTCACGCACCCTTGCTATTGCGTCCACAGTTGAGCGGCCGTGGCGGAACCCGAACTGCCCGTCGCTCAGGTTAGGGCCCACGTCAACCAGGTGCCGGACGAGACGAGCAGCGAGCACTCGCTCGAAGAGCTTACTCGTCTCGCCCAGCAACACAATGGGGCGGTACGCCGACGGGGAATCTGCTGGGCGCCCATTCTTTCTTAGCAGGACTAACTTTCCGCGCTTCCAGATTTGCGGGAAATGGCCCTGTGCTAGGCACGCTGAGAAAAGTGCCCTCATGTCTTCTCCAAGCGCCTTTGATGCATGCACTAGGACTCGACCCGGCACACCATCCGGTCCAGGGGCCGCGTTTTTAGCCCGGAGCCGTAGCACAGCCACACCAAACTCCGTTGTGCTAACAGGCGGGACTTCTTCATCTGCTTGGCTAAGCAACGCTTCCCTAGATGCCATGGGAGGCGGACACCATGCCTCTCGCTGAGGGAAGAGTCCAGCTACTACCCGCTCCAGGAGCTGGGGTTCCAGAGTTGTGGTAAGTGGGGGGGCCCAAGGACGCAATTTGCCCGTTACCGACTTATATGGGCGCCCCCAGGGATCTCGATTGAGGGACTCCAGCCACTCCTGCCACGCCAACTCTTTGGCCTCCTTTATAGCTGCCTGCAAATTCTTACAGGCGGCACTGTAACTGGCGTAGCGTTCGCGCTCCTCCTCCTCATTCCGAACCCTCCAACGTCGGGACCGGGTGTAAAGACGCCGCGCAGCAACGCAGGCTCTCCTCAGCTCCTTGAGCTCCGGCCTCCACCAGTACATTTGTCGCGGAGGCGCTGTCGTCTTTACCCGAGGCATGGAAGCATCGCAGATCCGTGCCAGTGACTCTCCCAGTCTCTCAGCCGCGGCATCTACGTCCTCCATGCCTAAGTTAGCCCCCCAGGCTTCTACAATAGCTGCTTCAGCTGCCAGCTCCTTATCGAGTCCCCTAAGGGACCACCGTGGCCCACTTGCTGGTGGGGGCAGAGGCTGCCTTGAGGACGCAGAGACGCTGAATCGAATGTATCGATGATCTGACAGCGTCTCTACGTCCGTTTCGACTTTCCAGTCGAGAACACGGCGCGCAACGGAGGGGGAAGCGAATGTTAGGTCCACTATGGATCCTCCGTTCCATCGAACGCACGTGTTCTCGGAGCCCCTATTTAAAATCAGGAGACCCAAAGACGCCGCCCAGTCCTCCAATACCCTTCCTCGGGCGTCAGTTGCTGGGGATCCCCACGCCGTCGACTTAGCGTTGAAATCCCCAGCAACCAATACGGGACTCGGTTGTACTGCTCCCGCCAGCACCCCGACCTCAGCTAGCAGTCGCTCAAATCCTTGCACCCCAACCTAACCTAACCTAACCTTTTTTTTTTTTGGTATCGGGGGGAAATCTGCACACAGACACCTTAACGCACCGAGGGATGCGCTAAGGTAGTGTGAGGATGACGACCTCGCTTCGTCGACTCACTAAAACCACCCCGTGGCCGGCCTCGATGCATATCAAGGGGTTCCGGGATCTCCAACGGAACGCACCGGTACCCCTCTCGCATTTTGCCAAGAGCACATCCCGGGAATGACACCCATAGCCACCCCCGAAGCTCACGGTGACACTTGCCAAGAGTGTCGCCGCCTTCCCAGGACCGCATGACCGCCAGCCAGGGCCCTCGCCCCGACCAGCTGCTGATCCCAAAAAGGCCCCTGTTTGGCAGGGGCTACCACTCGCCCCCTCTTGGGGCAGGCGGCGCAAAGCTACAGGAGATCCCGAAGCCTCTTGCCGCCCCCTTCCCTAGCGACCAGTCCCACTGGTATCGCTCAGTGGCCTCCAAAACACGTAAGTGGCCGAGCTTGTCAATCATGTACAGGGAGTTACTATGATTGGCTAACCAGGCCACCCAGCCCTTAATGGATGGATGGAGAGTTTCGGGCGCGGGACGAACCAACCCTCCGCTCTCCATCAGACCACTCGCCCCCGTCTGGGGCCGGTGGCTCCAGATTACAGGTAAACCCGCAACCTTTTACCACCTCCTTCCCGAGCGACCAGTCCCACTGGTCTCGCTCAACTGCCCTTGAAGAATGCTGAAGTACCACTCCAACATTCTCCCGTGTCAGCCCCAGGGTTGCGGAGGGGTAGTTAAGTAGTCCCACCACAAAACGACCTCCCAGCAACCCTCGGTCTCCACGACGGCGGGTAATTTTTTAGAGAGGTTTTCTTCCTCGCAGCCCGGGCGGCTAAGCCAAGACCCTCAGTTCCACATTAAATCACGGATGTGACCATGTGGAGTTCCGAGCTCTGGACGCTGGCAAAGAGGACCCTCCTCCAATGCCTACTCGGTGGCAGTGTAAGTGCACGCCGAGCACGTCCCGCCTCACTCACTGCGCCCTTAGCTAATCAAAGGGACGCGCGGGGAGGCCCTATCCCGACAGGCTATTAGTTATCCGAGATTGATTATAAGACTGAAGGAGGGATGTCCGTGTGGCCGGACCAACAGTCAAAGTAATTAATCTCGGACCTAACAGGGTACACCGTCCCGTTACGCTACCGTTCTCACCGGAGCACAGTTGCCCGAAGGCACTAGGTCTGAGACCGCCCGTGCTATATCCAGCTGAGACAAGCAGCATAACAGGCGCTCGAGAAGGTTGCCTGCCATCGTACCCCAACCTAACCTAACCTAACCTAACCTAACCTAACCTAACCCTTTTTTTTTTTTTTTTTTTTTTTTTTTTTTTTTTTTTTGGTACCCAGGAAAACCTTTTATAGGTACCACCGGCCCGGGGGGACCGATGGTTATGTGGGACTCCCCGCCTTGACAAAGGCGGTATACCCTAACTAAAAACCTGGGGTGTTCCGACTTTCCGCTACAGGGAGAAGTCCAGGGATCGCTTGGCGCCTCCTCGACTTCTCTGCGGTTGCCCGTTTGGGCTCTTCTCGGGGGGTGTCAGCCTCACCCCCCCTTTACTCCGCTTAAGGCACCTCGGAACACAGGACGAGGTGCCTTACAGCTCGGGACCTCTCAGGTCAGGTAACAGATCCCCCGATCTGTTACCCGAAGGTCCCCATTTACGGTAACATGCGGCTGGCAAATGCCCGCCGCCTGCGACCTGGTCTCCCGCGGCGCATGGGATCCGAGAGAATATCATCCTCTCGGTCCCTCTCCGCCGCCTCTTTCTCTCGCATCACAAATTCTGCGAAGCTCGCCACCGCCGTCCATTTTCTCTCGCACTCAGACATAGCTCTCAATATGGCCGAGAGCGAAAGATCCACGCCAATTACCGCCACCATCTCCGCACGTGGCACTGCCCAAGCAGGGCACTCGGCGCGGGTGTGCTGCGCCGTGTCTTCCACTGCTCCACAATGGTGGCACTCCATCGTTGGCTCCCGCTGCGCAACTTTGCACAGATACCTCCCGAAGCAGCCATGCCCTGAGAGGATCTGTGTCAAGCGGAACGTCGGAGCGCCATGACGACGATCAACCCACTCTTGGAGAATGGGCCGAAAGGCAGCCACTACACCCCGGCTAGCAACCGGTGACTCCATCCTTACTACCCAATGTCTGAAGAGATCTTCACGGCCCTGCTGCCTCCAGTGTTTTATCTCTTCAGGCAATGGCCATCCTCCGTCCTTTTTTACCGCATCACTGCACCAGTATACTGCCGATAAAACCCTGGCTTCGAGGTCCCACGGAGGTGCGCTAGCCAGCAAGCACGCCGCCTCAAAAGAGACGGTGTGGTATGCCCGAGCCGCCCTTATCGCAATAACTCGCTGCGGGCGTCGCAACAGAGTCCGGTTCGGTGCGTTAAGGGCATCCGCCCATATAGGTGCTCCGTAAAGCGCCTTGGAGCGCACCACACCGGCGTATAGGCGTCGGCATGCTACACTCGGACCCCCTATGTTTGGTAGCAGACTTCCCAGCACTCCAGCAAAGCCAATGAGCCTGGGTGCCAGTTGCCGGAAGTGCTCTTGGAAACTCCATCGGCCGTCGAGGACAAGGCCTAGATAACGCATCGTCGGTGCAATGGCGATGGAGGTTCCTCCCACCACAACACTTAGTCCCCCTCCCGGATTATTGCGAGGCCCGTGAAAAATGAGGGCCTCGGACTTTTCCAAAGCCACCTCTAGACCAAGAGATTTAATCCTTTGGACTATATGAGCAACTCCCGCTGTGGCCAGAACAGCCGCCTCTCTTTTATTCCTTCCTCGGGCCGTGACGAGAGTGTCATCGGCGTAGCAGACTACGCCGATTCCTTGCAGGTTTTGTCCGCGGAGGACATAGTCGTACCCGATGTTCCACAGGAGCGGTCCAAGAACCGATCCCTGTGGAACACCGCACGACATTCTCCTCTCTTGCCACCGCTGCTGGGCAGGGTAGCTGACACTTCGGTCAGCAAAGTAGCTACCCACACAGTTCTGCAGGTACCGAGGCACACCATGGTACTTGAGAGCTTCTAGTACCGTCTCCCAGGGAAGGGTGTTGAAGGCATTCGCTATATCCAGCGAAACTGCCAACAACACCCCCCCGTCCGAAATCGCCTCCTCCGCAAGCTCCCGCACCCTAGCAACCGCATCCACGGTTGAGCGGCCGTGGCGGAAACCAAACTGCCCGTCGCTGAGATTTGGGCCCACGTCAACAAGATGCCGGACGAGACGAGCAGCGAGTACTCGCTCGAATAGTTTGCTCGTCTCACCCAGCAGTACGATGGGGCGGTACGCCGAAGGAGAATCCACCGGGCGCCCATTCTTCTTCAACAGTACTAATTTACCGCGTTTCCAGCACTGCGGAAAGTAGCCCTGTGCTAGGCATGCTGTGAAGAGCGCCCTCATCTTCTCTCCAAGCTCCCTGGTTGCGTGTACCAAGACTCGACCCGGCACGCCGTCCAGTCCAGGGGCCGAGTTTTTTGAACGGAGCCGTAACACGGCCACCCCGAACTCAGTTTCGCTCACAGGCAAAACTTCCTCCTCAGTCTGATCGAGCAGTACTGCCCTAGTTGCCATGGGAGGCGGGCACCATGCCTCTCGCTGGGGGAAGAGCTTACACACCACCCGCTCCAGCAACTGCGGCTCGAGAGTTGTGGTAAGAGGGGGGGCCCATGGACGCAGTTTACCAGTGACTGACTTGTAAGGGCGCCCCCAAGGATCTCGGTCGAGAGACTCCAGCCACTCCCGCCACGCCAACTCTTTGGCCTCCTTTATAGCCACCTGTAAGCTCTTACAGGCGGCACTATAGTTGGCGTAGCGTTCACGCTCCTCCTCCTCATCTCGCACCCTCCAACGTCGGGAACGGGTGTAGAGACGCCGCGCGGCAACGCAGGCCCTCCTTAACTCTTTAAGCTCCGGCCTCCACCAGTACATCCGTCGCGGAGGCACTGACGTCTTGACCTGAGGCATGGAGGCGTCGCAGATCCGTGCAAGCGACTCTCCCAGTCTTTCTGCGGCGGCATCTACGTCCTCTGTGTCTGGGTTTGCCCCCCAAGCTTCCACAATGGCCGCTTCAGATGCAAGGTCTCTATCCAGCGCCCTGAGCGACCATCGCGGGCCGTTTGCTGGTGGTGTGGACAGAACCTGCCTTGAGGACGCAGAGACACTGAAACGGATGTACCGATGATCTGACAGAGTCTCTACGTCCGTCTCAACTTTCCAATCAAGAACGCGGTGTGCAACGGAGGGAGAAGCGAATGTCAAGTCCACTATGGACGCACCGTTCCATCGAACGCACGTGTTCTCGGTACCCCTATTTACAAGCAAGAGTCCCATGGACGCCGCCCACTCCTCCAAGACCTTCCCTCGGGGATTAGTGTCTGGGGATCCCCACGCCGTAGACTTAGCGTTGAAATCCCCAGCAACCAATATGGGACTGGGTCGCACTGCTCCTGCCAGAACCCCGATCTCAGCAAGTAATCGTTCGAAGTAAACCATGTTGCGACTCGGGGAACAATACGCTCCGATTACCGCCACGCCACAGTTACCACCCAAAGTAGCCAGCACGCACCCCTGTCCCCTCGCTATTTTTTCGAAGGGCAGAGAGCCATTGGAAGACTTATTAATAATAGCCACCGAGTCCTCCCGGTCTCCCACCCAGGTATCCTGAGAAGGGATTAGGTAAGGCTCGGCAACCACTGCAATTTGTGTCGACCACTCCGCCAGGCTCTGGAGCAGAAGATCCTGAGCCCTGGCGGAGTGGTTGATGTTCGCCTGCAGGAATCGGATGGCCATCCTAATTGGCGTCCATCTGATCCTCCCTTTGCGCATCTGAGCGCGCAGACGGCTGCGGTGGAGCCGAAGAGCTTACATTAGCCGTCTGATTTCTTCTTGTTGAGGTCTTGCCTTTGCAAGTCTTGGCCCCAACACGGTGGTCCGCTTTTTTGCCAGCTGCTTCGCACACCGGGCAGTGCTGCTCGGCCTCGCATTGTGCCTTCTTATGCCCGGGCTGGCCGCAGCGGAAGCAGAGTGCACTGCGGTCTTCGGCACTTGGACATTGTGCCCCTACGTGACCACCTTCTAGGCATCGGTAGCACCGCAGGGGTCTTTCCTCTAGTACTTTGGCCGATACCGAGACCCAATTCACCAGAATTTTTCCAGCGATGGCTTTCTTCGCTGCGGCAACAGGGCAGCGCAGCCACACTGTTCCTTCACGCCCGGGTGGCCGCACAATATCGCCTACCTTCACCGACTCTATTGCACAGCCACCCACTTTCGCAACGGCCGCCGCTACATCCTCCTTACTTGCCGAATCGTCGAGACCTGAGAGGCGCATCTCCACGCATTTCTCAGGTCGGGAGATCTTGACGAGAGCTCCACTAAAAGACTCCCTGAGCTTATCAGCGAGAGAGTCTGCCTTCTCCACACTTTCGGCCCCGGTTCCAGGCACTTCCAACAGCCGAGCGCCAGTGGCGACGGTCCGGAATTTGACACCGTCAATGCCGATCGCTGCCAAGTCAATGCGCTCTCTGGCATCGGTTAACACCTGACCATAGGTAACGCCATTTTTAATCGCCTCCGGTTGCAGCGTCAGTACAACTACTGCTTTGCGAGGGGGCTTTAACTTCTTCTGCGCAGGCCGTTTGGATGACCCCTTAGCAGGCTGGGGTTGGGTCGGTTTCTTTGGTCCAGGCACACTGGGCAAAGAAACATCAGCCGCCTGTTTGACCGTACGCTTTGGCACCTGCTTAGACCTTTTTCCAGCAACTGTGCTCCATGCCTCGTTCCTCGGAGGAGCTGAGGAAGGCATCGGGAGTGGATCCCGTGCCAAGGCTGCCTCTTCAGCCGCCAGGCTTCCCTTTCCTTTTTTCCCCTTTCGGGGCTTGGGTACAGAACCCGCTTGGCTCCCATACGACGTGGATGCCTCCGTTACAGGCATACTCGAAGACGCTGCCATGAAGTCCATGCTTTCAGTCTCAACGTCAACGTCTGCCCTCCGTTCACGGTTTCTGTCCGCAGCCAGTGGAGGCCGCAGGCGAACCTCCGGCATGAGCCTTTCCTCAATTGCCTCAAGCCGGGCAGTCACCATAGTCCCAACTTGAAGCATGATGGTACGTGACAGTTCCTGGACATCAAGTTGCTGTTGCTGTGCCTGCGGCTCAGCAACTGGTACTCGAGACTGCCGCATCTCGGCCCTTAGCTCCGCAATCTCCTTGCGAAGATAAGTAAGCTCAGTCTGCAGACGTATGTTGTCCGTCTGCAACTTCGTTGTCTCCTCGGAGATGGAGCGCTTGCGGAGCACTTCCACAGCCTCCACTATATATGTTGCCGCCTCATTTAGGGACTTCTGGAACGGGCCACTCAAGTTGCTGGACTTGCGTGACACCGTTTTTATTACGTTCACGCAATCCAGTACCTGTTTACTTAGAGAGGCTGCCAGCTGGTCATCGACCTCGCCCGCCAGCAGTCCAGCCATGCACGTTGGGCGCGTTACTCTCGTTTGCCGTGACTTTTCCGTGGCATGCGCTACCTCATCGGCTGCGTCAAGGAGGAACTCCTCGCGCCTTGCCTTTCCCAACCCGACGTATTGCCCAGTGGGGGGCGGGCGGCCTCTTCCTCTCCCCTTAACAGACTTCGTCACCTTCGGTGACGCTGTGCTCCCCGTCACAGTGACATCTGACTCTGACTCGGAATCTACCGGACCTGACTGGCCCGGTCTTTTACGCCAGAATCGAATGGGGTCATTACCAGATGCCACCGTCTCCATATTTCTGTCGGTGTCTGATTCGGACAGCCGCTCTACTACCACTCGGGGTTGCAACATAGCAGCCCTTGTAAACTTTCCAGCCACGTCACGTGGCTGCGGTGGATTTTTAATCCCAAGTCCCTTCTCACTTAACGGACTTCTGTCCCGTTGCTTCTTCTTGGTTGACCCTGAGACGGCCAACTCTACGTCTTCTCCGCTGTCACTCTCAAGAAGAGAAAAACGATTACTGCGTCGTGTCGAAACACGACCATGAACTTCGTCACGCGCCTTCTCAGCGCTCTCTGGTGCAGAAGCACCACCAATTTCCACCACACGGCCAGAACAGCCAACATCATCATTAGTTTTGTTTAAGTTTTCCATATTTGATCCCACGAGTAGTGAGGGAAATACTCAGTCACCCCGACCTAGCCCTCTACAGCCGGGGAAGGGTACATACTGCGGAGGTCCCCTGGTATCCGCAGGTTTTAACGTGTTTTCTCACGGGTTTTTGTGTCAAGGTTTTCCTTCCTCTGAGCCCGGCCAATTAAGGCAAGGCTCCTTCGCTCCATGCTGCTGCAACGTACCCCTTTAGGCCTAACAGGGGTCTTTGAAGCAACAACATGGATAACGGATGGAGGGGCGGCGAAATCCCTCCGACAGACTCATCAAAAGTGTTAATAATGACGAACCTGCCATGACTGCTTTATCTGATACCACAAAGTGATATCAGTTCCTTCTTTATACACAATTTATACAAATGAAAACGGTTTAGTTACAAGTAAATATAAACAACCAAACTCCAGATTATAGCCTATTTAGGCCACAAAACAAAACCTGTGCCTCTCCGCACTAAATCTATTTACACTCTGACAGAGAAGGAACTCCTTCCCACTGTCTACTCCATTAGCGGCCTCTACTCAACAGAGTCGAGGCACAACGACTTTTATGTACAAAAGACACTTTATATTTACAATTTACACAACAAATAATAAACAAGACTCCCTAATATCCCTTCCCACCTACGTGGCCCAAAAGGACCACGAAGGCGCCTGGTGGTTTCAGTTACGTCTATTTCAGAAGGAAATAGACCAATAACAGGCAGCAACCACGTGAAGGATTACCACCAGACTTGCCTTGAGGATCTTCACGACTGATGCGCTCTCCCTCAAGACCATTCGCCTCCATACCCATACCCCCGGGTATGGAAGGCCTGCACTTATCCAAGTAAATGGATAAACCCAGGCCCGCCCAACCTAACCTAACCCTAACCTAACCCTAACCTAACCCTAACCTAACCCTAACCTAACCCTTTTTTTTTTTTTTTTTTTTGGTACCCAGGAAAACCTTTTATAGGTACCACCGGCCCGGGGGGACCGATGGTTATGTGGGACTCCCCGCCTTGACAAAGGCGGTATACCCTAACTAAAAACCTGGGGTGTTCCGACTTTCCGCTACAGGGAGAAGTCAAGGGATCGCTTGGCGCCTCCTCGACTTCTCTGCGGTTGCCCGTTTGGGCTCTTCTCGGGGGGTGTCAGCCTCACCCCCCCTTTACTCCGCTTAAGGCACCTCGGAACACAGGACGAGGTGCCTTACAGCTCGGGACCTCTCAGGTCAGGTAACAGATCCCCCGATCTGTTACCCGAAGGTCCCCATTTACGGTAACATGCGGCTGGCAAATGCCCGCCGCCTGCGACCTGGTCTCCTGCGGCGCATGGGATCCGAGAGAATATCATCCTCTCGGTCCCTCTCCGCCGCCTCTTTCTCTCGCATCACAGATTCTGCGAAGCTCGCCACCGCCGTCCATTTTCTCTCGCACTCAGCCATAGCTCTCAATATGGCCGAGAGCGAGAGATCCACGCCAATTACCGCCACCATCTCCGCACGTGGCACTGCCCAAGCAGGGCACTCGGCGCGGGTGTGCTGCGCCGTGTCTTCCACTGCTCCACAATGGTGGCACTCCATCGTTGGCTCCCGCTGCGCCACTTTGCACAGGTACCTCCCGAAGCAGCCATGCCCTGAGAGGATCTGTGTCAAGCGGAACGTCGGAGCGCCATGGCGACGATCAACCCACTCTTGGAGAATGGGCCAAAAGGCAGCCACTACATCCCGGCTAGCAACCGGTGACTCCATCCTTACTACCCAATGTCTGAAGAGATCTTCACGGCCCTGCTGCCTCCAGTGTTTTATCTCTTCAGGCAATGGCCATCCTCCGTCTTTTTTTACCGCATCACTGCACCAGTATACTGCCGATAAAACCCTGGCTACCCTTTTTTTTTTTTTTTTTTTTTTGGTACCCAGGAAAACCTTTTATAGGTACCACCGGCCCGGGGGGACCGATGGTTATGTGGGACTCCCCGCCTTGACAAAGGCGGTATACCCTAACTAAAAACCTGGGGTGTTCCGACTTTCCGCTACAGGGAGAAGTCCAGGGATCGCTTGGCGCCTCCTCGACTTCTCTGCGGTTGCCCGTTTGGGCTCGTCTCGGGGGGTGTCAGCCTCACCCCCCCTTTACTCCGCTTAAGGCACCTCGGAACACAGGACGAGGTGCCTTACAGCTCGGGACCTCTCAGGTCAGGTAACAGATCCCCCGATCTGTTACCCGAAGGTCCCCATTTACGGTAACATGCGGCTGGCAAATGCCCGCCGCCTGCGACCTGGTCTCCTGCGGCGCATGGGATCCGAGAGAATATCATCCTCTCGGTCCCTCTCCGCCGCCTCTTTCTCTCGCATCACAAATTCTGCGAAGCTCGCCACCGCCGTCCATTTTCTCTCGCACTCAGCCATAGCTCTCAATATGGCCGAGAGCGAAAGATCCACGCCAATTACCGCCACCATCTCCGCACGTGGCACTGCCCAAGCAGGGCACTCGGCGCGGGTGTGCTGCGCCGTGTCTTCCACTGCTCCACAATGGTGGCACTCCATCGTTGGCTCCCGCTGCGCAACTTTGCACAGATACCTCCCGAAGCAGCCATGCCCTGAGAGGATCTGTGTCAAGCGGAACGTCGGAGCGCCATGACGACGATCAACCCACTCTTGGAGAATGGGCCGAAAGGCAGCCACTACATCCCGGCTAGCAACCGGTGACTCCATCCTTACTACCCAATGTCTGAAGAGATCTTCACGGCCCTGCTGCCTCCAGTGTTTTATCTCTTCAGGCAATGGCCATCCTCCATCCTTTTTTACCGCATCACTGCACCAGTATACTGCCGATAAAACCCTGGCTTCGAGGTCCCACGGAGGTGCGCTAGCCAGCAAGCACGCCGCCTCAAAAGAGACGGTGTGGTACGCCCGAGCCGCCCTTATCGCAATAACTCGCTGCGGGCGTCGCAACAGAGTCCGGTTCGGTGCGTTAAGGGCATCCGCCCATATAGGTGCTCCGTAAAGCGCCTTGGAGCGCACCACACCGGCGTATAGGCGTCGGCATGCTACACTCGGACCCCCTATGTTTGGAAGCAGACTTCCCAGCACTCCAGCAAAGCCTATGAGCCTGGGTGCCAGTTGCCGGAAGTGCTCTTGGAAACTCCATCGGCCGTCGAGGACAAGGCCTAGATAACGCATCGTCGGTGCAATGGCGATGGAGGTTCCTCCCACCACAACACTTAGTCCCCCTCCCGGATTATTGCGAGGCCCGTGAAAAATGAGGGCCTCGGACTTTTCCAAAGCCACCTCTAGACCAAGTGATTTAATCCTTTGGACTATATGAGCAACTCCCGCTGTGGCCAGAACAGCCGCCTCTCTTTTATTCCTTCCTCGGGCCGTGACGAGGGTGTCATCGGCGTAGCAGACTACGCCGATTCCTTGCAGGTTTTGTCCGCGGAGGACATAGTCGTACCCGATGTTCCACAGGAGCGGTCCAAGAACCGATCCCTGTGGAACACCGCACGACATTCTCCTCTCTTGCCACCGCTGCTGGGCAGGGTAGCTGACACTTCGGTCAGCAAAGTAGCTACCCACACAGTTCTGCAGGTACCGAGGCACACCATGGTACTTGAGAGCTTCTAGTACCGTCTCCCAGGGAAGGGTGTTGAAGGCATTCGCTATATCCAGCGAAACTGCCAACAACACCCCCCCGTCCGAAATCGCCTCCTCCGCAAGCTCCCGCACCCTAGCAACCGCATCCACGGTTGAGCGGCCGTGGCGGAAACCAAACTGCCCGTCGCTGAGATTTGGGCCCACGTCAACAAGATGCCGGACGAGACGAGCAGCGAGTACTCGCTCGAATAGTTTGCTCGTCTCACCCAGCAGTACGATGGGGCGGTACGCCGAAGGAGAATCCACCGGGCGCCCATTCTTCTTCAACAGTACTAATTTACCGCGTTTCCAGCACTGCGGAAAGTAGCCCTGTGCTAGGCATGCTGTGAAGAGCGCCCTCATCTTCTCTCCAAGCTCCCTGGTTGCGTGTACCAAGACTCGACCCGGCACGCCGTCCAGTCCAGGGGCCGAGTTTTTTGAACGGAGCCGTAACACGGCCACCCCGAACTCAGTTTCGTGCACAGGCAAAACTTCCTCCTCAGTCTGATCGAGCAGTACTGCCCTAGTTGCCATGGGAGGCGGGCACCATGCCTCTCGCTGGGGGAAGAGCTTACACACCACCCGCTCCAGCAACTGCGGCTCGAGAGTTGTGGTAAGAGGGGGGGCCCATGGACGCAGTTTACCAGTGACTGACTTGTAAGGGCGCCCCCAAGGATCTCGGTCGAGAGACTCCAGCCACTCCCACCACGCCAACTCTTTGGCCTCCTTTATAGCCACCTGTAAGCTCTTACAGGCGGCACTATAGTTGGCGTAGCGTTCACGCTCCTCCTCCTCATCTCGCACCCTCCAACGTCGGGAACGGGTGTAGAGACGCCGCGCGGCAACGCAGGCCCTCCTTAACTCTTTAAGTTCCGGCCTCCACCAGTACATCCGTCGCGGAGGCGCTGACGTCTTGACCTGAGGCATGGAGGCGTCGCAGATCCGTGCAAGCGACTCTCCCAGTCTTTCTGCGGCGGCATCTACGTCCTCTGTGTCTGGGTTTGCCCCCCAAGCTTCCACAATGGCCGCTTCAGATGCAAGGTCTCTATCCAGCGCCCTGAGCGACCATCGCGGGCCGTTTGCTGGTGGTGTGGACAGAACCTGCCTTGAGGACGCAGAGACACTGAAACGGATGTACCGATGATCTGACAGAGTCTCTACGTCCGTCTCAACTTTCCAATCAAGAACGCGGTGTGCAACGGAGGGAGAAGCGAATGTCAAGTCCACTATGGACGCACCGTTCCATCGAACGCACGTGTTCTCGGTACCCCTATTTACAAGCAAGAGTCCCATGGACGCCGCCCACTCCTCCAAGACCTTCCCTCGGGGATTAGTGTCTGGGGATCCCCACGCCCTAGACTTAGCGTTGAAATCCCCAGCAACCAATATGGGACTGGGTCGCACTGCTCCTGCCAGAACCCCAATCTCAGCAAGTAATCGTTCGAAGTAAACCATGTTGCGACTCGGGGAACAATACGCTCCGATTACCGCCACGCCACAGTTACCACCCAAAGTAGCCAGCACGCACCCCTGTCCCCTCGCTATTTTTTCGAAGGGCAGAGAGCCATTGGAAGACTTATTAATAATGGCCACCGAGTCCTCCCGGTCTCCCACCCAGGTATCCTGAGAAGGGATTAGGTAAGGCTCGGCAACCACTGCAATTTGTGTCGACCACTCCGCCAGGCTCTGGAGCAGAAGATCCTGAGCCCTGGCGGAGTGGTTGATGTTCGCCTGCAGGAATCGGATGGCCATCCTAATTGGCGTCCATCTGATCCTCCCTTTGCGCATCTGGGCGCGCAGACGGCTGCGGTGGAGCCGAAGAGCTTACATTAGCCGTCTGATTTCTTCTTGTTGAGGTCTTGCCTTTGCAAGTCTTGGCCCCAACACGGTGGTCCGCTTTTTTGCCAGCTGCTTCGCACACCGGGCAGTGCCGCTCGGCCTCGCATTGTGCCTTCTTATGCCCGGGCTTGCCGCAGTGGAAGCAGAGTGCACTGCGGTCTTCGGCACTTGGACATTGTGCCCCTACGTGACCACCTTCTAGGCATCGGTAGCACCGCAGGGGTCTTTCCTCCAGTACTTTGGCCGATACCGAGACCCAATTCACCAGAATTTTTCCAGCGATGGCTTTCTTCGCTGCGGCAACGGGGCAACGCAGCCACACTGTTCCTTCACGCCCGGGTGGCCGCACAATATCGCCTACCTTCACCGACTCTATTGCACAGCCACCCACTTTCGCAACGGCCGCCGCTACATCCTCCTTACTTGCCGAATCGTCGAGACCTGAGAGGCGCATCTCCACGCATTTCTCAGGTCGGGAGATCTTGACGAGAGCTCCACTAAAAGACTCCCTGAGCTTATCAGCGAGAGAGTCTGCCTTCTCCACACTTTCGGCCCCGGTTCCAGGCACTTCCAACAGCCGAGCGCCAGTGGCGACGGTCCGGAATTTGACGCCGTCAATGCCAATCGCTGCCAAGTCAATGCGCTCTCTGGCATCGGTTAACACCTGACCATAGGTAACGCCATTTTTAATCGCCTCCGGTTGCAGCGTCAGTACAACTACTGCTTTGCGAGGGGGCTTTAACTTCTTCTGCGCAGGCCGTTTGGATGGCCCCTTAGCAGGCTGGGGTTGGGTCGGTTTCTTTGGTCCAGGCACACTGGGCAAAGAAACATCAGCCGCCTGTTTGACCGTACGCTTTGGCACCTGCTTAGACCTTTTTCCAGCAACTGTGCTCCATGCCTCGTTCCTCGGAGGAGCTGAGGAAGGCATCGGGAGTGGATCCCGTGCCAAGGCTGCCTCTTCAGCCGCCAGGCTTCCCTTTCCTTTTTTCCCCTTTCGGGGCTTGGGTACAGAACCCGCTTGGCTCCCATACGACGTGGATGCCTCCGTTACAGGCATACTCGAAGACGCTGCCATGAAGTCCATGCTTTCAGTCTCAACGTCAACGTCTGCCCTCCGTTCACGGTTTCTGTCCGCAGCCAGTGGAGGCCGCAGGCGAACCTCCGGCATGAGCCTTTCCTCAATTGCCTCAAGCCGGGCAGTCACCATAGTCCCAACTTGAAGCATGATGGTACGTGACAGTTCCTGGACATCAAGTTGCTGTTGCTGTGCCTGCTGCTCAGCAACTGGTACTCGAGACTGCCGCATCTCGGCCCTTAGCTCCGCAATCTCCTTGCGAAGATAAGTAAGCTCAGTCTGCAGACGTATGTTGTCCGTCTGCAACTTCGTTGTCTCCTCGGAGATGGAGCACTTGCGGAGCACTTCCACAGCCTCCACTATATATGTTGCCGCCTCATTTAGGGACTTCTGGAACGGGCCACTCAAGTTGCTGGACTTGCGTGACACCGTTTTTATTACGTTCACGCAATCCAGTACCTGTTTACTTAGAGAGGCTGCCAGCTGGTCATCGACCTCACCCGCCAGCAGTCCAGCCATGCACGTTGGGCGCGTTACTCTCGTTTGCCGTGACTTTTCCGTGGCATGCGCTACCTCATCGGCTGCGTCAAGGAGGAACTCCTCGCGCCTTGCCTTTCCCAACCCGACGTATTGCCCAGTGGGAGGCGGGCGGCCTCTTCCTCTCCCCTTAACAGACTTCGTCACCTTCGGTGACGCTGTGCTCCCCGTCACAGTGACATCTGACTCTGACTCGGAATCTACCGGACCTGACTGGCCCGGTCTTTTACGCCAGAATCGAATGGGGTCATTACCAGATGCCACCGTCTCCATATTTCTGTCGGTGTCTGATTCGGACAGCCGCTCTACTACCACTCGGGGTTGCAACATAGCAGCCCTTGTAAACTTTCCAGCCACGTCACGTGGCTGCGGTGGATTTTTAATCCCAAGTCCCTTCTCACTTAACGGACTTCTGTCCCGTTGCTTCTTCTTGGTTGACCCTGAGACGGCCAACTCTACGTCTTCTCCGCTGTCACTCTCAAGAAGAGAAAAACGATTACTGCGTCGTGTCGAAACACGACCATGAACTTCTTCACGCGCCTTCTCAGCGCTCTCTGGTGCAGAAGCACCACCAATTTCCACCACACGGCCAGAACAGCCAACATCATCATTAGTTTTGTTTAAGTTTTCCATATTTGATCCCACGAGTAGTGAGGGAAATACTCAGTCACCCCGACCTAGCCCTCTACAGCCGGGGAAGGGTACATACTGCGGAGGTCCCCTGGTATCCGCAGGTTTTAACGTGTTTTCTCACGGGTTTTTGTGTCAAGGTTTTCCTTCCTCTGAGCCCGGCCAATTAAGGCAAGGCTCCTTCGGTCCATGCTGCTGCAACGTACCCCTTTAGGCCTAACAGGGGTCTTTGAAGCAACAACATGGATAACGGATGGAGGGGCGGCGAAATCCCTCCGACAGACTCATCAAAAGTGTTAATAATGACGAACCTGCCATGACTGCTTTATCTGATACCACAAAGTGATATCAGTTCCTTCTTTATACACAATTTATACAAATGAAAACGGTTTAGTTACAAGTAAATATAAACAACCAAACTCCAGATTATAGCCTATTTAGGCCACAAAACAAAACCTGTGCCTCTCCGCACTAAATCTATTTACACTCTGACAGAGAAGGAACTCCTTCCCACTGTCTACTCCATTAGCGGCCTCTACTCAACAGAGTCGAGGCACAACGACTTTTATGTACAAAAGACACTTTATATTTACAATTTACACAACAAATAATAAACAAGACTCCCTATTATCCCTTCCCACCTACGTGGCCCAAAAGGACCACGAAGGCGCCTGGTGGTTTCAGTTACGTCTATTTCAGAAGGAAATAGACCAATAACAGGCAGCAACCACGTGAAGGATTACCACCAGACTTGCCTTGAGGATCTTCACGACTGATGCGCTCTCCCTCAAGACCATTCGCCTCCATACCCATACCCCCGGGTATGGAAGGCCTGCACTTATCCAAGTAAATGGATAAACCCAGGCCCGCCCACCCTGGCTATTACCCTGGCTACCCTAACCTAACCCTAACCTAACCCTTTTTTTTTTTTTTTTTTTTTGGTACCCAGGAAAACCTTTTATAGGTACCACCGGCCCGGGGGGACCGATGGTTATGTGGGACTCCCCGCCTTGACAAAGGCGGTATACCCTAACTAAAAACCTGGGGTGTTCCGACTTTCCGCTACAGGGAGAAGTCCAGGGATCGCTTGGCGCCTCCTCGACTTCTCTGCGGTTGCCCGTTTGGGCTCTTCTCGGGGGGTGTCAGCCTCACCCCCCCTTTACTCCGCTTAAGGCACCTCGGAACACAGGACGAGGTGCCTTACAGCTCGGGACCTCTCAGGTCAGGTAACAGATCCCCCGATCTGTTACCCGAAGGTCCCCATTTACGGTAACATGCGGCTGGCAAATGCCCGCCGCCTGCGACCTGGTCTCCTGCGGCGCATGGGATCCGAGAGAATATCATCCTCTCGGTCCCTCTCCGCCGCCTCTTTCTCTCGCATCACAAATTCTGCGAAGCTCGCCACCGCCGTCCATTTTCTCTCGCACTCAGCCATAGCTCTCAATATGGCCGAGAGCGAGAGATCCACGCCAATTACCGCCACCATCTCCGCACGTGGCACTGCCCAAGCAGGGCACTCGGCGCGGGTGTGCTGCGCCGTGTCTTCCACTGCTCCACAATGGTGGCACTCCATCGTTGGCTCCCGCTGCGCAACTTTGCACAGATACCTCCCGAAGCAGCCATGCCCTGAGAGGATCTGTGTCAAGCGGAACGTCGGAGCGCCATGACGACGATCAACCCACTCTTGGAGAATGGGCCGAAAGGCAGCCACTACATCCCGGCTAGCAACCGGTGACTCCATCCTTACTACCCAATGTCTGAAGAGATCTTCACGGCCCTGCTGCCTCCAGTGTTTTATCTCTTCAGGCAATGGCCATCCTCCATCCTTTTTTACCGCATCACTGCACCAGTATACTGCCGATAAAACCCTGGCTTCGAGGTCCCACGGAGGTGCGCTAGCCAGCAAGCACGCCGCCTCAAAAGAGACGGTGTGGTACGCCCGAGCCGCCCTTATCGCAATAACTCGCTGCGGGCGTCGCAACAGAGTCCGGTTCGGTGCGTTAAGGGCATCCGCCCATATAGGTGCTCCGTAAAGCGCCTTGGAGCGCACCACACCGGCGTATAGGCGTCGGCATGCTACACTCGGACCCCCTATGTTTGGAAGCAGACTTCCCAGCACTCCAGCAAAGCCAATGAGCCTGGGTGCCAGTTGCCGGAAGTGCTCTTGGAAACTCCATCGGCCGTCGAGGACAAGGCCTAGATAACGCATCGTCGGTGCAATGGCGATGGAGGTTCCTCCCACCACAACACTTAGTCCCCCTCCCGGATTATTGCGAGGCCCGTGAAAAATGAGGGCCTCGGACTTTTCCAAAGCCACCTCTAGACCAAGTGATTTAATCCTTTGGACTATATGAGCAACTCCCGCTGTGGCCAGAACAGCCGCCTCTCTTTTATTCCTTCCTCGGGCCGTGACGAGAGTGTCATCGGCGTAGCAGACTACGCCGATTCCTTGCAGGTTTTGTCCGCGGAGGACATAGTCGTACCCGATGTTCCACAGGAGCGGTCCAAGAACCGATCCCTGTGGAACACCGCACGACATTCTCCTCTCTTGCCACCGCTGCTGGGCAGGGTAGCTGACACTTCGGTCAGCAAAGTAGCTACCCACACAGTTCTGCAGGTACCGAGGCACACCATGGTACTTGAGAGCTTCTAGTACCGTCTCCCAGGGAAGGGTGTTGAAGGCATTCGCTATATCCAGCGAAACTGCCAACAACACCCCCCCGTCCGAAATCGCCTCCTCCGCAAGCTCCCGCACCCTAGCAACCGCATCCACGGTTGAGCGGCCGTGGCGGAAACCAAACTGCCCGTCGCTGAGATTTGGGCCCACGTCAACAAGATGCCGGACGAGACGAGCAGCGAGTACTCGCTCGAATAGTTTGCTCGTCTCACCCAGCAGTACGATGGGGCGGTACGCCGAAAGAGAATCCACCGGGCGCCCATTCTTCTTCAACAGTACTAATTTACCGCGTTTCCAGCACTGCGGAAAGTAGCCCTGTGCTAGGCATGCTGTGAAGAGCGCCCTCATCTTCTCTCCAAGCTCCTTGGTTGCGTGTACCAAGACTCGACCCGGCACGCCGTCCAGTCCAGGGGCCGAGTTTTTTGAACGGAGCCGTAACACGGCCACCCCGAACTCAGTTTCGCTCACAGGCAAAACTTCCTCCTCAGTCTGATCGAAAAGTACTGCCCTAGTTGCCATGGGAGGCGGGCACCATGCCTCTCGCTGGGGGAAGAGCTTACACACCACCCGCTCCAGCAACTGTGGCTCAAGAGTTGTGGTAAGAGGGGGGGCCCATGGACGCAGTTTACCAGTGACTGACTTGTAAGGGCGCCCCCAAGGATCTCGGTCGAGAGACTCCAGCCACTCCCGCCACGCCAACTCTTTGGCCTCCTTTATAGCCACCTGTAAGCTCTTACAGGCGGCACTATAGTTGGCGTAGCGTTCACGCTCCTCCTCCTCATCTCGTACCCTCCAACGTCGGGAACGGGTGTAGAGACGCCGCGCAGCAACGCAGGCCCTCCTTAACTCTTTAAGTTCCGGCCTCCACCAGTACATCCGTCGCGGAGGCGCTGACGTCTTGACCTGAGGCATGGAGGCGTCGCAGATCCGTGCAAGCGACTCTCCCAGTCTTTCTGCAGCGGCATCTACGTCCTCTGTGTCTGGGTTTGCCCCCCAAGCTTCCACAATGGCCGCTTCAGATGCAAGGTCTCTATCCAGCGCCCTGAGCGACCATCGCGGGCCGTTTGCTGGTGGTGTGGACAGAACCTGCCTTGAGGACGCAGAGACACTGAAACGGATGTACCGATGATCTGACAGAGTCTCTACGTCCGTCTCAACTTTCCAATCAAGAACGCGGTGTGCAACGGAGGGAGAAGCGAATGTCAAGTCCACTATGGACGCACCGTTCCATCGAACGCACGTGTTCTCGGTACCCCTATTTACAAGCAAGAGTCCCATGGACGCCGCCCACTCCTCCAAGACCTTCCCTCGGGGATTAGTGTCTGGGGATCCCCACGCCGTAGACTTAGCGTTGAAATCCCCAGCAACCAATATGGGACTGGGTCGCACTGCTCCTGCCAGAACCCCAATCTCAGCAAGTAATCGTTCGAAGTAAACCATGCTGCGACTCGGGGAACAATACGCTCCGATTACCGCCACGCCACAGTTACCACCCAAAGTAGCCAGCACGCACCCCTGTCCCCTCGCTATTTTTTCGAAGGGCAGAGAGCCATTGGAAGACTTATTAATAATAGCCACCGAGTCCTCCCGGTCTCCCACCCAGGTATCCTGAGAAGGGATTAGGTAAGGCTCGGCAACCACTGCAATTTGTGTCGACCACTCCGCCAGGCTCTGGAGCAGAAGATCCTGAGCCCTGGCGGAGTGGTTGATGTTCGCCTGCAGGAATCGGATGGCCATCCTAATTGGCGTCCATCTGATCCTCCCTTTGCGCATCTGGGCGCGCAGACGGCTGCGGCGGAGCCGAAGAGCTTACATTAGCCGTCTGATTTCTTCTTGTTGAGGTCTTGCCTTTGCAAGTCTTGGCCCCAACACGGTGGTCCGCTTTTTTGCCAGCTGCTTCGCACACCGGGCAGTGCTGCTCGGCCTCGCATTGTGCCTTCTTATGCCCGGGCTGGCCGCAGCGGAAGCAGAGTGCACTGCGGTCTTCGGCACATGGACATTGTGCCCCTACGTGACCACCTTCTAGGCATCGGTAGCACCGCAGGGGTCTTTCCTCCAGTACTTTGGCCGATACCGAGACCCAATTCACCAGAATTTTTCCAGCGATGGCTTTCTTCGCTGCGGCAACGGGGCAACGCAGCCACACTGTTCCTTCACGCCCAGGTGGCCGCACAATATCGCCTACCTTCACCGACTCTATTGCACAGCCACCCACTTTCGCAACGGCCGCCGCTACATCCTCCTTACTTGCCGAATCGTCGAGACCTGAGAGGCGCATCTCCACGCATTTCTCAGGTCGGGAGATCTTGACGAGAGCTCCACTAAAAGACTCCCTGAGCTTATCAGCGAGAGAGTCTGCCTTCTCCACACTTTCGGCCCCGGTTCCAGGCACTTCCAACAGCCGAGCGCCAGTGGCGACGGTCCGGAATTTGACACCGTCAATGCCAATCGCTGCCAAGTCAATGCGCTCTCTGGCATCGGTTAACACCTGACCATAGGTAACGCCATTTTTAATCGCCTCCGGTTGCAGCGTCAGTACAACTACTGCTTTGCGAGGGGGCTTTAACTTCTTCTGCGCAGGCCGTTTGGATGGCCCCTTAGCAGGCTGGGGTTGGGTTGGTTTCTTTGGTCCAGGCACACTGGGCAAAGAAACATCAGCCGCCTGTTTGACCGTACGCTTTGGCACCTGCTTAGACCTTTTTCCAGCAACTGTGCTCCATGCCTCGTTCCTCGGAGGAGCTGAGGAAGGCATCGGGAGTGGATCCCGTGCCAAGGCTGCCTCTTCAGCCGCCAGGCTTCCCTTTCCTTTTTTCCCCTTTCGGGGCTTGGGTACAGAACCCGCTTGGCTCCCATACGACGTGGATGCCTCCGTTACAGGCATACTCGAAGACGCTGCCATGAAGTCCATGCTTTCAGTCTCAACGTCAACGTCTGCCCTCCGTTCACGGTTTCTGTCCGCAGCCAGTGGAGGCCGCAGGCGAACCTCCGGCATGAGCCTTTCCTCAATTGCCTCAAGCCGGGCAGTCACCATAGTCCCAACTTGAAGCATGATGGTACGTGACAGTTCCTGGACATCAAGTTGCTGTTGCTGTGCCTGCGGCTCAGCAACTGGTACTCGAGACTGCCGCATCTCGGCCCTTAGCTCCGCAATCTCCTTGCGAAGATAAGTAAGCTCAGTCTGCAGACGTATGTTGTCCGTCTGCAACTTCGTTGTCTCCTCGGAGATGGAGCGCTTGCGGAGCACTTCCACAGCCTCCACTATATATGTTGCCGCCTCATTTAGGGACTTCTGGAACGGGCCACTCAAGTTGCTGGACTTGCGTGACACCGTTTTTATTACGTTCACGCAATCCAGTACCTGTTTACTTAGAGAGGCTGCCAGCTGGTCATCGACCTCGCCCGCCAGCAGTCCAGCCATGCACGTTGGGCGCGTTACTCTCGTTTGCCGTGACTTTTCCGTGGCATGCGCTACCTCATCGGCTGCGTCAAGGAGGAACTCCTCGCGCCTTGCCTTTCCCAACCCGACGTATTGCCCAGTGGGGGGCGGGCGGCCTCTTCCTCTCCCCTTAACAGACTTCGTCACCTTCGGTGACGCTGTGCTCCCCGTCACAGTGACATCTGACTCTGACTCGGAATCTACCGGACCTGACTGGCCCGGTCTTTTACGCCAGAATCGAATGGGGTCATTACCAGATGCCACCGTCTCCATATTTCTGTCGGTGTCTGATTCGGACAGCCGCTCTACTACCACTCGGGGTTGCAACATAGCAGCCCTTGTAAACTTTCCAGCCACGTCACGTGGCTGTGGTGGATTTTTAATCCCAAGTCCCTTCTCACTTAACGGACTTCTGTCCCGTTGCTTCTTCTTGGTTGACCCTGAGACGGCCAACTCTACGTCTTCTCCGCTGTCACTCTCAAGAAGAGAAAAACGATTACTGCGTCGTGTCGAAACACGACCATGAACTTCGTCACGCGCCTTCTCAGCGCTCTCTGGTGCAGAAGCACCACCAATTTCCACCACACGGCCAGAACAGCCAACATCATCATTAGTTTTGTTTAAGTTTTCCATATTTGATCCCACGAGTAGTGAGGGAAATACTCAGTCACCCCGACCTAGCCCTCTACAGCCGGGGAAGGGTACATACTGCGGAGGTCCCCTGGTATCCGCAGGTTTTAACGTGTTTTCTCACGGGTTTTTGTGTCAAGGTTTTCCTTCCTCTGAGCCCGGCCAATTAAGGCAAGGCTCCTTCGGTCCATGCTGCTGCAACGTACCCCTTTAGGCCTAACAGGGGTCTTTGAAGCAACAACATGGATAACGGATGGAGGGGCGGCGAAATCCCTCCGACAGACTCATCAAAAGTGTTAATAATGACGAACCTGCCATGACTGCTTTATCTGATACCACAAAGTGATATCAGTTCCTTCTTTATACACAATTTATACAAATGAAAACGGTTTAGTTACAAGTAAATATAAACAACCAAACTCCAGATTATAGCCTATTTAGGCCACAAAACAAAACCTGTGCCTCTCCGCACTAAATCTATTTACACTCTGACAGAGAAGGAACTTCTTCCCACTGTCTACTCCATTAGCGGCCTCTACTCAACAGAGTCGAGGCACAACGACTTTTATGTACAAAAGACACTTTATATTTACAATTTACACAACAAATAATAAACAAGACTCCCTATTATCCCTTCCCACCTACGTGGCCCAAAAGGACCACGAAGGCGCCTGGTGGTTTCAGTTACGTCTATTTCAGAAGGAAATAGACCAATAACAGGCAGCAACCACGTGAAGGATTACCACCAGACTTGCCTTGAGGATCTTCACGACTGATGCGCTCTCCCTCAAGACCATTCGCCTCCATACCCATAGCCCCGGGTATGGAAGGCCTGCACTTATCCAAGTAAATGGATAAACCCAGGCCCGCCCACCCTAACCTAACCCTAACCTAACCCTAACCTAACCCTAACCTAACCCTAACCTAACCCTAACCTAACCCTAACCTAACCCTAACCTAACCCTAACCTAACCCTAAAAACCTAAAAAAAAAAAAACATTAACCTTACCTTTAAAACAAAAAACCTTAACCTAACCCTTTAAAAAAAAAAGCAGCCAAGTGCGAGTCGGACTCGCCCATGAAGGATTCCGTAGCATCAATTAACATAATATAAAGGTTTTTGTAGTTCGTCGAAAGGTAAATTGCGGTTTACGATTTATGACGTATAAAAATAAACTAATGACTAGATCTCGTTCAAACCAAATATCGTTGGAAGTTTACATAGTAATGTACAACAAATTTTTTTTTTTGCATTTATTATTCTCTTTTTTTAGAAGTTAAAGGGGGGGGAACAACTTTTTTCTACTTTGGAAGTGTCTCTCGCGCAAACTATTCAGTTTAGAAAAAAACAATATTAGAAACCTCAACATCATTTTTGAAGACCTATCCATAGATACCCCACACGTATGGGTTTGATGAAAAAAAAAATTTGAGTTTCAGTTTCAAGTATGGGGACCCCCAAAATTTATAGATTTTTTTCTATTTTTGTGTATAAACCTTAATGCGGTTCACAGAATACATCTTCTCACCAAGTTTCATCAGTCCAGCTTTTATGGTTTCGGAGAAAAATGGCTGTGACACGGCCGGACAGACAGACAGACAGACAGACAGACAGACAGACAGACAGACATGACGAATCTATAAGGGTTCCGTTTTTGCCATTTGGCTACGGAACCCTAAAAACGTAACCTACACGTCCCGTCATCAGGTGGCCCAACTGCTCGTCTGCCGGCTGACAAAAAAAAACTTCTGGGGGATAAAAAAACGTATTTTGCACCTGTATCGAATAGTAAAAACAGTATTTTCGAGGTGGGGAGCTCTAAGCGAGCGAAATGAATACCTACCAATTTAGGCATTTATTTTAATAATAAAATAAAAAACAATTTTGCTAAATAAATATGTTACCTGTACAGACGTAATAAAAAAAAACAATGATTAGATTCAAATTTCTATCTTTAAAAATGACGATACTTCCATACAACTTTAAAATGCCCCTTCTTAGCACCTTATCCTAATCTTGGGTAGAAGTTAAAGGTTTAATGGTGTTTTGAATTCACAAAGTTATTGCACACGATGTTTTAAATTAGAAAAATATTATATCTGCCCATCTTGGAGAGTGTATTTTTGCTCTTCGCTATAATCAGAGTGCAAAAGCCGTTTTTATCCGATAGAGGAAAAATAAATAGATCAATAAGTAGGAGTAAAATTTAATTACGAATTTATGTTTGTGAGTTCAAAGCATCATTAAACCACTGCCCACTTACTTCTATTACTACCTCCATGGTGCTGAATTTATTAAATCAAATCATTTAATTCGGAACATTTGGAACCATTCACACACTTAATAAAATTAAAAGTAAGCTCATTCACAATTTAAATTAGCTTTAGGTAGATACAAAATAAAAATAATTATTAAATATTAAGCTAAACCTCATTGTTTCTCCTCACGTGCAGCTGCTTTAAGCGCCACAATATAGGGCATTCAAACTTGAATTCATCAACACGCATAGTATGCTGGTTCCGTTATCATGCAACCTTTAAATTTGTTTAAATCTATCTTAAATCATTCTCTTGAAATATTGTATAAAGTGCACAGCAGTAAAAGGTATGATAAAAGTATCTGAATCCTCGCTGAAGTAATAAGGATGAGTTGAATTCCCTCAATTCCATGACACGAGTTCCGAGATGGCACGACAACATAAAACAAGTCGTAAAACAAACGTAAAATGTTCCATTTTTTCATGGCCCCAAATGAAGTGAGGGATGACAGATTAAACATTTATAGCGCTGAATCTCGCGGCGGCGCTGCCACAGGGCTTGGTTCGCGTCGCTCCGATGGACCAACATATTGGGAGTCAGTTCAGTATTAGCCTTTGAGTTAGGGAGCACAATAAGCGTTTTCCTAGATCCTAGGTGTGTGATTTTATTAAATTCTTAATGGAATTTATCAATTATTCATTTATAATAATAATAATATGAATTACTTATTAAAAGATCGACTTTGAAAACAAACGTGATTAATGAAAATGATGCCGACCGCTCGTCTCAAGTCCAGCGGAGTGGCTATTCATGTAACGCATACCTGCTCTTGATAGAAAGCAAACACTAGCCAGACAGACCGAGGAGCAATGAAAGCAACGATATTGACATAGATTATAACAATTACTTTTCAACTTTAGACATGTGTGGAAAAATTAATTTTAATATTGACCAATACGACTACAATGAGAAATTCTTAAACTTTAGAAAAAATGCACTATCTGCTGGGCAAAGCAACAACTTACAGAGAGGCTCCGGCTTCAATTACGAGCCTGCTAAACTACATAAGGGTACGCAAACTGAATATCAACCACCAACGCAGGAGACAAGCACCCAAAGCAATAGGCCTGACGACTAATTTTCAAAATCTCTTCTATCATATTCAGAAGTATCTATTATGTCTAAAATATATCATATTTCTGTAGAAAATTAAGGTTTTTGTGCAATAAAAGTACATTTAAATTTAAATTTTCAAATTCTCGCCAAAACGCTCGCTGGTGTCATGGCGTCTGTTATTACGTCACGGTTATAGTATTCAACAGTAAACATTGGTGCTTTTGTACTAAATCAGAATGACATTTATATAGCCGTGACGTAATTCGCTCTGACGGGTGTTTGAGCCATCATGGCGGATTGTTGTATTTTGTAGATTTATATTATCAAATAAATTGACAATCTCGACATTAATAAGAGTATAAATACATTTTTTTAAATCTTTGAATCCTTTTTCATTAGATCAGATAAATATTTTGGCGATACTTGATTACTGTCTTCATGCCTATTCAAACGATGTTGATTTTTTTTTGCCTAAACGAGAGTTAGTATTTAGGGTTCTCCATCAAAATGTGAATGGATTTCTGAGTAAGATTCATCTCTTAGAGATACATATTTTAGAATTACGTGAACAAAACAAGGAACCGGATTTAATCTGCTTGACAGAAATACATATGGATAAGAGTTGTGAAAGTCTTATTAAGATTTCAGGTTACAATCTAGCAGCCTCCTTCTGTAGAGTCAAAAAAACGAAACGATGCGTACGTGGTGGGGTGTGTATATTGGTCAAACACGGTTTGTCTTATAAAGGCGTTACCTTCACGGAAAAACATTGTAGTGAGACACACTTCGAGTGCTGTGGAATAACCTTAGACATCCATCTTGACTCTCGGCAGTGTGTCGGCCATAAATTATACGTATTCTGCATTTATAGAACACCTGACTCAGACATTAACTTTTTCATGGACAAGTTAACCAAAATTTGTCATCACTGTCTCAAGAGTAGTAAAAAAATAATTTTGGCGGGAGACTTAAACATTAATACCATACCTTCTAATAAAACAACGTTGCAATTTCGTGATATTCTCATGAATTATAATCTTTCGTTGCATATACACGAGCCTACCCGTCAAAATAGTTGTATTGACCATTTGATAAGCAATATTCCTGCAGCTGTTGGTGAACTTCTACACTGGGATATTTCTGACCACAATACTGCGCAACTGCTAAATGTTCCTATCAGTTATAGAGATATACCATTGCAGGAATATTATATCTATAGGAGGGACTATAACTTAAATAATATATGTAAATTTAAGGAATGCTTGGAAAAATTATCCTTCAGTGAGGTTTACGATCAACCTGATACAAATTCAGCGTATGATGTTTTTCAAGACTTGATGTTAACCTTCTACAATTTATGCTTCCCAAAGATTAAAATAAAAATAAAACTTAAATCAAAACGACAAAAATGGATAACAAAAGGATTAAGAATAAGTTGTAAGACAAAAAGATTGTTGAGATATAGCTACTACAGGGAAAAATCAAATAAAAATAAAAAAAGCTATAAATCATACTGTCGACTCCTGAAAAAATGTATTGAACAATCAGTGAAGCTATCTAGTGAAAATGCCATAAGAAACTCCAAAAACGTATGTAAAACTTCTTGGCTGTTAATTAAGCAAGAGTCAGAAAATGTTAAATCTATAAATATCCTTAATAATATTGTAAAGAATCAAAAACGTATTACGAGCCCTGATAAAATAGCGGAAGAATTTAACAAATACTGGATTGACATCACAAATAAGGAAAATAGCAACCTGCGGATTACTCAAAGTAGCAGTATATGTAGTAGTAAGTTTTTGCAACCTTTTGGATTTGACGAAGTTCATAAGCTAGTACAACTGCTTAGAAATACTAAAGCCGTTGGGTACGATGACTTTGCTACGAATATTTTAAAGGCATGCTCAAGAGAAATTGTACCGGTTTTAACGTATTTGATAAATTTATCTTTCGCGGAGGGATGCTTTCCAAATGCCCTAAAATACGCTATTGTTAAACCATTATATAAAAAAGGCGAGCGTGATCAACTGGAGAACTATAGACCTATAACATTAATACCAGTTATATCGAAAGTGTTTGAGCGAGCAATGCAAAGGCGTGATACGTCTATTGGTTGTAAAAGAAACACAATAAAACAGTATACAAATTTATTAACGGTTCTGCAATTGCCCGGTCACTGATTTGACGGTTGCTTCCAAGTAGGAGGTGAAAATGTACTCCCCTCAAGTTTGTAGACGTCGGCCGGCTTGCTTCGGCGGCCGAGGTACCAGAAGGAGTCAGAAGGAGTTCGTGGTCACACGTAGTTGACGTCGGTGGGTGACTCGGGGAACACGACCAATACTGCAGTCTCAATATTGCAGTCCAAACTTTGAGTCCAAGCTTTGAATCCCAACTTTGAACCCTGGAAAGTAACATAGTAGGTGTCACCAGCAGGTCCAGGTTCATTACCCTCTGATTGTGACCACCGTGCGAAGCAAGCATTACGTGATGATGAGGTGAGATGAGGTGAGTACGAGGTGGTGTGTGATGTCACAATCAGAGCGGAGTTTACAAAATGAAATGAATGAAATTACTAGGAAAGAATTTAAAATTACAAAAATGAAAATGATATGAAATGAACAAAATGTGAAGTTAATGTGAAATAGGATATCTAATAAAAGATTAGATACCTAGCTAATTAAAATAAAAGCAAGCTAAAGCTGAAAAGAAGAAAGATTACACAAAGAAACATAAAATAAAAGTTCGTTGCAAAATGCCACGAACCTACCTACAATATTTTTGTGACGGTTGTTCAACACTTACCGATATACGGGTTTAAAACAGAATTTACTACATTATGGCTTACGAGAGTGATATGTCTACGTAAGAAAAGATTATGTAGATAAAAGGAATAGAATTAATGTTCCTCAAAGTGATTCCCGGTCGGGCGGCGCTCGGCAAACGACACGCTCAGAAGCGTGTACGAGCAACCGCGACCGACCGGGGAATGCGGTTGTGGCAGCGACGGGGCGCTCGCGCACCGCGCTATACGAACACGCCCGAGTGCCTCCGAGCCGACGCGCTCGGATTTGCAGGCAAAGCAAATTCTGCGAGGCACCGACGTTAGTATTATTTAATTTTGGTTCAAATTGAAGCTACTTTCCATAGGTACCTAATGATATGTAGGTAGGAAAGTACCTTTAAAATACTGATTTTATGATTAAAATAGAAACTAGATACTTCTAAAATGTATCTACGTTACAATACCCCCGCGCTTAGTGAAGGATTTTATTATTTCTTAAAAGAATAAAATCCGCATGGTAAACTCTAGACGTAAAGTTTGAAATCTTACAAATAATGTGCAAGTCCAAAAGCTAAAGCTCACAATTCTTTCAAAATCTACACTTACTCACATATGGCACACTATAAGGAAAAAAGGTCCCAGTGTGTGCGAGTTTGTGTCGATCGCCAAAAGAAGGAAGGTTGCAGATTTTATATTAATGAAATAAAAAAATAGCTTCTAAAAGGAAAATAAGCGAGTATTTGCCTACACATTCATACCTTTCATCATCTTGCATACCTCACGCTTCATATTTCATACTTCACGCTTTCAATATAGCGGCAGTAACTGTGTATTAAAATTACTGACGCACTCACACATCAAAGGGGTTCAAGTTGTGATATGAACTTGAAACCCTACAAATACATATTCCAAAATGGTGGAAGGATGCGCGAAAGTAAAAAAAAAAAATTGTTTTGACCGAAGGTCTTAATGGACAAAAAGGTTTAGAAATAAAAAAAAATATGTCAAAAAGAGTATCGGTAAAAGTTGAACAACGTATATAAGTCACTAACAAAAAAAAACAACAAAATACTCCGCCTGTTACAGTAAGGTTTGAAAAATTTAGTAACGTTTTGGTTGTTTTTCTTTTCAATTAAAAAAAATTAAAATATTGCAACCAAGAATAAAAATAAAAAAAACGTTTAAATGCAACTAATGTGTACGAACGAAATAAACATACAATTAAAAAAAGAAAGGGAAGGAAAAAAAATTGTCTCCAAATTTTTGTACCGACTGTACCAAAAAAAATATATGTATTTAACAAAACAGAAGGTGCTGGTAACGGTAACAGTCAGTAAACAATATATAAATCAATAAAAAAAATAGACACAAAAATCAACTAATTTTGTTGCACCCTGTATTTTAAGTTGCAAACAAAATACTTAAAAAACGTTACGTACACCTTAGTTACCGGCAACCAAAAATAAGGAAGCTGAAAAGAAAGAACGTTTTACAAAATAAAATAAAAAACACACACAACCACAAAAAAAACACACAACCTACCTGAAAGCAAAATCAGTGACCAAGAACACGTATGGGCGCCAGTGATACGACTGTATACAAAATTTGCCCGATCATTGATTTGACGGTTGCTTCCAAGTAGGAGGTGGAAAAGTACTCCCCTCAAGTTTGTAGACGTCGGCCGGCTTGCTTCGGCGGCCGAGGTACCAGAAGGAGTCAGAAGGAGTTCGTGGTCACACGTAGTTGACGTCGGTGGGTGACTCGGGGAACACGACCAATACTGCAGTCTCAATATTGCAGTCCAAACTTTGAGTCCAAGCTTTGAATCCCAACTTTGAACCCTGGAAAGTAACATAGTAGGTGTCACCAGCAGGTCCAGGTTCATTACCCTCTGATTGTGACCACCGTGCGAAGCAAGCATTACGTGATGATGAGGTGAGGTGAGGTGAGTACAAAGTGGTGTGTGATGTCACAATCAGAGCGGAGTTTACAAAGAGAAATGAATGAAATGAGAAAGAATTTAAAATTACAAAAATTAAAAAGACATGAAATGAACAAAATGTGAAGTTAACGTGAAATCGGATATCTAATAAAAGATTAGATACCTAGCTTATTAAAATAAAAGCAAGCTAAAGCTGAAAAGAAGAAAGATTACACAAAGAAACATAAAATAAAAGTTCGTTGCAAAATGCCACGAACCTACCTACAACATTTTTGTGACGGTTGTTCAACACTTACCGATATACGGGTTTAAAACTGAATTTACTACATTATAGCTTACGAGAGTGATATGTCTACGTAAGAAAAGATTATGTAGATAAAAAGGAATAGAATTAATGTTCCTCAAAGTGATTCCCGGTCGGGCGGCGCTCGGCAAACGACACGCTCAGAAGCGTGTACGAGCAACCGCGACCGACCGGAGAATGGCGGTTGTGGCAGCGACGGGGCGCTCGCGCACCGCGCTATACGAACACGCCCGAGTGCCTCCGAGCCGACGCGCTCGGATTTGCAGGCAAAGCAAATTCTGCGAGGCACCGACGTTAGTATTATTTAATTTTGGTTCAAATTGAAGCTACTTTCCATAGGTACCTAATGATATGTAGGTAGGAAAGTACCTTTAAAATACTGATTTTATGATTAAAATAGAAACTAGATACTTCTAAAATGTATCTACGTTACAGGCGTATATTATCCTTTATTGAAAAACACAATATACTCAAAACCGAACAGTATGGATTTCAAAGAGGCAAATCGACAACTTTAGCGTGCTTTAATCTTACTAAAAAAATAATTGACGACTTAGATTCTGGAAAAAAGGTCACAGCTATATTTTTTGACATGTCCAAGGCATTTGACTTTGTTTCACATGCATTATTACTAGATAAATTAGAAAAATACGGTATAAGAGGCCCTGCTCATAAATGGTTATCTAGTTATCTGTCAAATAGAAAGCAATGTGTTGAAATTAATAATATTGACGAAAATAAAGAACTAAGGCCATTCAGGTCAAGCTATAGGCATAATAACTATGGGGTACCTCAAGGTAGTGTGTTAGGACCCCTACTATTCTTACTATATATTAATGACCTTCCTGAAGCAACTCCAAACCCATGTACATTGTTCGCTGATGACATCTCGATTATTATATCATCAAATGCTGACATTAACAATTATACTACAGACGTAATCAATACAACTAATTCTATTATTAAATGGCTAAATCAAAATAATTTGCATGTTAACTTGACGAAGACCAATTTAATACAATTTAGTAATTCTAATAAAAGACCTGACAAACTTAATGTATTCTATAAAGAACACAAGTTATCTATTGTGAACGAAACAAAATTTCTGGGCATCATATTAGACCAAAATTGTAACTGGAAGGGACATATCGATCATATCTCAAAAAAATTGAACAAGTTTGTATACGTCCTCTATAAGCTTCGTAAGTCTTCAAACCAGAACACCATTTTGACGGCCTATCATGGATATGTAAGCTCAATTTTAAAGTATGGTATTATCCTCTGGGGCAACTCCACCAATGTACAAAGAGTCTTTATCGCTCAAAAGAAATGCATTCGAGCAATTGTAGGGATAGCTCCATGGGAGTCGTGTAAGCCAATCTTTAGAAAGTTAAAGTTGTTGACATTGCCCAGCATGTATATTTTAGCTGCTGCTAAGTTTGTTAGAGAGCAATCGAATTTGTTTAAAAAAGCACGGGACCTATATCATCGGTGTGTAAGGGACCCCGATAGAATAGTACTGTCTAGAGTGCCTAAAACCGCACTTTATAAAAAGAATTGTTTTGCTATGTGTGGACAGATTTACAATAGAATTCCCGATGAAATTAAAGATTTACCAACTAGACAATTTTTAAAAAAGCTACGATTATGGCTCATTGACAGAACTCTATACAGCGTAGGTGAATTTATGAATGGATAATAACAATTTGTATAATGTATATTTCATTTCCTTTTGTATTGTAATCTTTTCTATTATAATGTATATTTCATAATGCTTTTACGACATTATTTGATGACATTATTTGTAAGTAGGTACATAAACAAAGACATTTATTATTTAGTTAAGTAAGGTGTAATTTACTATTTGTGACTAAATTTTTTTTTTTGAACCTATAATTTTTGCATCCCAGCAATGTAGTGGGGAATGTGTGCTACTTATATATTATATTTAAGATCTTATGTACATACACCATTCAGGCAAATAAATGATTATGATTATGATTATGATTAACGGCATCGTCTAAACAACAGACTGCATTTGGAGTAGAGCAGCTAGAGACAGAAGGAGATGGAGGCTAATGGAGGAGGCTTTTACTGTGCTCTAGGCGCTCCTTGCACATCGAATAGTGTTTGCAATAGTAAAAACTAGGCATACTTTAGTACGCTATAGGAAATGTGTTGTTATATTGTATGTTTAGATCATTTACCTTTATATATTTTTTTCATTTGTATTTTTTAAATTTAATGTTAAATTTAAAATTCTTATACGTTTTTATTTCTACTTTTAAATAGTTCCGCATGTTCCCAATAATTATGCATGTTGTGTTCACTGCTTTTAGAAAACTGTGCCCAATTTTTTGTCATTGAAATATTTTAGATGTAAGTGATGCGCATGTTTAAATTTGGGAAAAAAAAGGTTATTCGTTAGTAATAAGGAAAATGAAGCTTTTTATCTGTACCCGCTTGGCGTCAGGTAATGTCGCGAGTACAATCATCTCCGCGCAACTATAAACAAAGCCATAAATCGTCTGTCGTCACCCCCCCCCCCCCCTCTACCTCCCCCCACGGCCTGACTCAATAGACATTAGTCGACAAACTAATAATTATGTAAGTATATCGTAACGATGTCGTGATAAACAACGCGGGTACTATATCACGCCGTTCTACGTCACGCCTCCATAACGTCGGCTGCCTGCTAGTAGTGTTACATATCGATTCCCTAGCACGTGTAATGTTTGTATCAGAATGACAACAACAACATGACATGATATAATTTGTGACTAATTGATTCGATCAAACCCAGCCGAACACTATCATTCCGTTTATCAAAATTATTTGAAGATGTCGTGACCAGGCGAGACAAAAACTCTGATCATCCGCTTCTCCGCTCTCTAAGCGCCGCCGCCGCCATGAATCCTCACAGGAAGTGGGCGATGCGTTGCTTACTGTAGTTGTAGAATCAGATGAGCGCGACATGGTGACGTCATCCATGTCGGCGGCGGCGGCAGGTACACTATGCCTCGCGCACAGCATGTGGAGGCTCGCCGCATTCATTTCATTTGTAAAGAATTTTCAAATAGAACAGTTGGTGGTTCTGCAGATCATCACGCACCGCGCACGACGACGCACGGCAACGCACACAGAAAAAGCTCCTGTGCTACCGCGCACCTCGGCGCACGAGACCGTTCCCATGGTGTGTCGTGCGAGCTGGTGCGGGCTGGAGCGCGATATCACGCACCAGTGGGAAGGGGCTATCATAAAGCTGCTTACTATCGATAAAATATCTTATGAAAGCATCCGAGCACTTGCTTACTTTAGTATAACCATCCTCACTCGTCCGTCAGGGCGCTTGTACACGCTAAGAAAAAACGCCGGGCCTACCCAAGAATTCGTGTCGTAACAAGAAAATTACTGTGTACACTGCTCGCAGCGGTGCACGAAAAAAATCTTATCTGCGCAAGACAAGAATTTTGTCTTTTCCACACACGAAAACGCAACAACGTTCGCCGCGTCGTGTCTTGCGCAGATAAGATTTTTTTCGTGCACCGCTGCGAGCAGTGTACACAGTTATTTTCTAGTTACGACACGAATTCTTGGGTAGACCCGGCGTTTTTTCTTAGCGTGTACAAGCGCCCTTAGCCTTAGCGCGCGCCGGACGTCGTTACCGCGCCTCAATAAAGGTAACCCCGAGCTTTTCGTGTCGGTAATAACATCTTTAAGCCACCGGATGTAATTTCCTTTCTATTTGCTTAGGTTTTCTCGCTTTTACAGAGCTTGAAGTCATGTTGGTTGATGGAAAAATTACAGCCATCATTTTGTTGACCCGAGTGAGAGTAAAAGCTTGTCAAATAAACTTTGGTAGTAACTTGATGTTGTGGCATTATATATTAATATAATAATAGACAATCCACACAACACTATCTAGCCCCAAACTAAGCAGAGCTTGTATTACAGGAACCATATAGTTGATATAATACTTATATAATTTTTGTTTGTAAATACATACTTAGAATACAATATAGATAGATAGATGGATTAAAACTTTATTTGCCTAGATTTAACACACACAAAATAAAAAAAAAATACAGAGATATATTATACAAAACAAGAACTTAAATATAACATCCAGACAGAGAACAAACATCTGCGTTCACCACACAAATATTTGTTCTCGTTGGGGATCGAACCCAGGACCTACGGCTCAGAAGGCAGAGCTACTACCAACTGAGTTGAGAGGCCAGTCAAAGATGTGCTACGTGTATCCCTGGCAATGAGCCCCCGCGAGCCCCCGTGAGCCCCCGCGAGCCCCCGCGTCCGGTCCCGAGCTGTCAGAAGGTAGTGAGGAGGTACATGGCGCGTCATCCGTCCCGTGCGAGCGAGCGCGGACCCTCATGCGTTATCTGTGGAGATGTATCGCGCTATCTTATCGTATGGTACGCGCCTTCGCAAGGAGACACGTTCGTACAGGCGAGCTCGCATCTACCGGGCTGTTTGTAGTTGGTGCGGAACCCTTCATTGAAAACAATCAAATAGCATTGTGCTCTACTACAAAACTAGAATTCAATTCGACTTGGAAGTTGAAAGTTTTTCCAAGGGTTTTATCAGAAAGTAGAACAATAAAAGAGTTTGCTCCGAATTCCGTTCTTTGTGTACGCCCGATTGGGAACGAACTTAGTTCCCAATCGGCCGCAGCTTACTACATAGTTACTACATTTATGGCGCCGACACCACTATCGCTTCAATACTTAGCTCGCCATAGGACGCACATATTTATGCGAAACAGGTAGCGATACATTCTAAAACGGAGCATGCCGCCACAAACCATTCATGGAGTAGTAGGCTAAAGAGCACAGTGGGAAGTCATCATTCAGTGCAGATGGCATGTGACTTCCCGCGGGATGGATGGATGCGGTGTGTGCTGGACTCAAGCTGTTGATGCATCACACAGACACATTGAACACTTAACACATCTAAGCGTTCTTCCAGAGGAACCCCAACCGAAGACAGGGGTGTTATTATCCTCGTTCGGGGACAAGATCTATGTACTTACTTTGCTATTTAATTTATCTATGTAATAATGAGAGCGCTGGTGGCCTAGTGGTAGCGGCACTGCCTTCCGATCCCAAGGTCATGGGTTCAATTCCAGTCGTGTACCAATGAGTTTTTCTGCCCTAAAATGTATGAACACTATACCAGTGCTCTCAAACAGTGAAGGAAAACATCGTGAAGAAACCGGCATGTCGTACAACCTAAAAAGTTTGAAAATAATAATGTGTCAGGTGCACGAAAGGAGCCTTGTTGAGGCGCACTTAAAATCCTTTCACCACACTTGGTTCGAAAGAATCAGTGAAACGATAAGAAGAGAAAGCGTTATAAAAAGAGCAGCGACGTCGTAGCCCGCACTTACCCTCGCCGGTGATACATGTAGTGCGGCGCTAACGAGTCCCCCCCACCCCCCTCCCCCCTCCGTGCCCCCCCCCCCCCTCCCCCGCACTAACTCTCATTACCTGCCGCCTGCATGCCGGCGACACACTCGCGACACGGGACTCGCCGACTAACACTTAGCTATTTACAAATATTCCACCCAAACACTGTACAAAATCAACGAAAGCGTAAGTCCAACACTACATGTAAGCACAGCGTGTAACAGACAGACAACAGCGCCTATACTATGGGGGCAGATAATAATGATGTCGATATTGCACCGAGAGGAAGCTATAGGGCCTGTAGCTTCCTCTCGGTGCAATATCGACATTATTATTATCTGTCGAGGCCTTTCTTTGAACGCGTTCAATACCGCACACAAAATTATACAGCCGTAAACAACTGATTCTCGGTTTTCTCGGTATGCGAATTATATGGCAATATGAATCTATAGATGATGGCTTTGCATAGTGAGCGCTCAGCGTTAGCGTTAGTGGTCGGCGCATGGCAGAGCTCGCTACTGAAGGCTTACGATGAAATACAAGCAGGAAACTCGTAAATCGGGAACGTCCGGAACTTAGCCTACATTCGATTCAATGTTTGAAACAAAACGTGAACTATTTGGAATACCGCCTGTGATATCAGCTAAGACAAGCGTCCAACTTTCACTGCGACATACAATAAACAAACTTAGGATGGTAACAGTAGGCGTGCATGTGTGTGTGACCCACATGCACTCTCTGTGCATTATTTATTCACGAGGCCCTTGCAGCCGCGCGACGCAACACGAGGCGACACGAGGCAACACGAGGCGACACGAGGCGACACGAGGCACAACACGAGGCGACACGAGGCGACACGACGATTTCACCACAGACGGAAGCCTCGTGCATTAGATGAGAGCGAGCTTTCACATTCAAAAAGCAGATTTTGAATTCAGTTGAATTCAAATTTGTTTCAGCTAAAAGTAATTCCAGTTTCGGAACATTTGCTAAATTAGAAAGTCGGACCAATTACCGAGTTCCATTAGACGCGTACCCTGTACTGTACTGTACTGTACATGTATTGTATAGAGCTAGTGTGTGTGTGTGTACAGAGAGCGGGGCGGGGCGGGGCGGGACGGGACGCGGCTAATGAAGCCTCATTAAGGGTGGCGCTTTGACGGCCGGACATGCCATACTGTGTACATACCCTAAATGCATTTACCTACATTTGTTTTTTCACCTAGATTTAAAATGGTTGGTTGGATCTAACGGCGCTTTTTGACGTGATAACGTCTTATAAATCGATGGAGCCGGCTGCACGCACGAAAAAACATGACTCATGCGTCGTTACGTCGTTTCGTCGTTCCATTTACCTGAGCCCGAGCCCGTAATGGGTAAGGGTAAATGAGGGTAAAGGTAAATGAGGGTAAGGGTAAGGGTTCAGTCTGGGTCCGGGTCCGGGTCCGGATTTTCATTCAGTTTCATTCAGTTCCATTCAGTTTCATTCAGTTTCATTCAGTATCATTCAGTTTCATTCACATTCAATTCAATTCAGTAAAACTAAAATTTTCTTTTGAAAAATGCAACCATTCCATCAGTATTTTCTTATGACGTTATCACGTTCAACTATTGTCAGTAAACCGACTTGACAGACAAACGATTTTTTTACAAAAAGAAAAAGAGAAAAACGACTGTAAAAATCGGTCTCGGTGAAAATCGAATCCACGACCTGCGGCGCTGAAGGTAGAGCTTGTACCGTCTGAGCTGAAAGGCCAGTTATTATGTAGGAGAGGTGTCCAGCAATGGTCTTCTCTAGGTTTTAGATGATGAATGTAACATCGAAGCATGAAAATGTTCCGTCTTTCCATAAAATGTACTAAAACAAAATGGCTAACAAGTATGTTGAAGTTCGCAAGCAATATTATGCGAAGTTGCGTTTAGAATGAGTTGACAATGCGATTCAGGATATCCCTTCAGCCGTGAATATCAGTGTGCCGAGCGATGGCAGCGAGCTGTGACGTCACCGACACATATCTTTGCACAGAGACGCCAACTGACACGTCGCTCGTGGACTTTTACGAAACTTCAACATCTTACAAGAGTTCCTTTAAATCTGTAACATCGTGTACTGAGCGCTTATTTTAAGAATTGACAAGCTTTTGGGTGTTAGCTTCATTTATTTTAGCTTTACTTCGTGTTAGTGTTAGCCTAAAAATGAAAAAAAAAAAAATATATATATATTGATAAAAAAATATATATTACGCAAAATTTTATGTTGTAAATCTCTGAATAGCCTCTCTGTTCACTGACTTTCACTCTGTTATCGTTATTTCCCTGTAATAATGATTTGTTTGGTGTTTTGCAAATAAAATACGTCTACCGTTTAAAGTTGAGCCAGAGCTTAGCTATTAATGCAACTTCCGCCTGTAGCTTTGCATATTCCGGGTAGGAAATATTATTTTAAACTATCTATTAATTACGTCTAAATCATTCGCAACATTTGAATCGCGAACATTCAGAACACTCTATCTATGCTATTTCACCTGTCTCACAAAACAGGTTCACTTATGTTAAGACACTCAAAAACAACCTACTATAATAATACTCATTAATATAATACCTTGAACATTCTTCATGGAAATTATGTTTACCTAAGAGAGAAAATAAATTAGTTTTATTATTATTATACCATTTTCGTATTCAATGAGAACGCTCTTTATTTCGTGGAACAACTTCGCTTGACTGGCTTAAATCCTCTTCGATATTGCGTGGTTCTATAAAATATCGTTGTATTTTGAAAGCGCTCGCTGCGAGAGCGTCGCGCGAGGCATGTGTCGACGGAATGCAGCGGCGGCCGCGCTCGCGGTCGATACCGAGAAAATAAATATAGCTAACATAATATTTTAAACTAACGTGCTACTAGAATATTTTTTTATGCAACTAAATTAGCAAACAAGCATCCGGCCCACCTGATGGAAAGCGGTTACCGTAGCCTATAGACGCTAGCAACACCAGAGGCATCACTCGCGTTGCTGTAGTCGCTAGGGAAAACCTCAGCAGGAACGGTATTCCACAACCTTAGCAGGCGCGCCAGGAAGTTCCTCTGAAAGCGCGCGCTGCGCGACCGGTGCATGCCGGCTCCAAGGAATGGGGGTGAACCCTCTAGCTCCGCCTGTGCGGCATTAAATGAAGACGTGGGCATCATGTCGAATGAAAATGTTTGTAGGTAGAGGATTATTATATGAATGCAAGTTTATCGCCTGTTCTTTACGTTTGGAGAGATATCGCCGTGCGAGTAGCCGAGTGAAAAGATCGAACGATGGCGGGTAGCCGAGCTGAAGGCACACGGGCACGGCCGAGAGGCGACGGAACAGAAAACATAATTAGGTTTGCACACCGACACCCGACACCCGACACCCGACACCCGACACCCGACACCCGACAGCTGACTGGCGAGACTAGACGCCCAACCATGGAACGACATAATATCTAGAGCAGGAAGTGTAAATAGATCCTGCAATTTATTCTTGGACATCTTCTGCAAGGCCAATCACTTGCAAACGACGCTTCGATTCTAGAAGGATAACGACAATTTACTGTCAAGATTCTTAATTGTGCTCACCCTCCTGGGTGAGCACAATTAAGACGATTAGTGGTCAATTAAATGTATAAAGAAATACATGTGATAGACCATGCTATCTGCTATAACGGATGTAACGCCTAACGCCTACCGGATGTAACGCCTGCTTAGGCGTTACATCCGAGGCGACACCCATTGTGAGTTGGTAAGCACCAACTCATAATTCCTTTCTCAAGCCGAGAATTTCTGAGATTTCTAAGTACGAATGTGCTTCAATACACGTCGTTATTATCCCAAACGAGCTCATGGAAACATTCCATTGGAGGCTCATCTGCACCACAGAATAAACAATAGTGTCTACCGGAGCAATATCTCAACTTTTTGAGCATTTCTTAAATTTTTGAGCTCCTTAGTTGCGAAGTTACATAAATGTTTTAAACGTTTATACTGACCACTATATGTATGTACAGCTAGGCTAGCTTTAGGTGAAATGAGCGTTGCCAAATATAGCCGCGTCATCAGATCCATCCGAGGTGAAACCTATCTATTAGATAATGGTAGCCGTTATCGGTGATCTGTCGGCTCCAGAGCCTCCGCACTGATGTAACGTTACACTATTGTCGGGCTAACTCGGCTACCTTTGATCACGGAGCTCTGACAGCGACGCTTCAAGATAACTACATTCTAGTTTCACTTTGAAATTCGCAATTTCAACGCGGACGTTCATAAAGTGAATGCTTAGGTTCGAGTTGCGGATCTCGAAACCTTGAAAATAATTTAAATTGATCCAAATTGCATTCGCTACATTAGCTTCGAGTGAATTACGTAAATTGCCTTCATAATTCTGTAATTTGAAAGACAAGACGTTCGCGAGTGCGCGCGCACTGAACTCCCGCTACGGCGTAGCGGCGTGCTACGCGGCCAGTGAGCCGCGCGGCACCGGCGTAGCGCGCGTAGCACCGCTACGAGCTCCGCACACCCATACTTACGAAACCGGACTTGTATTACGAAAGTAACCGTTCCTTTGGAGATACTTTGGTGGTTCTGAATGTGATTTACGTTGGTGTTGTTTATGTGTGATTAAGTTGTGTTGTGTGTGTGTGTGTGATGGGAGGGGGAGGGGGTGGCTGAGGGCGCGGGGTCGCGAACACTTTTTATGTAAGTAATGTTTAAAATAAGTAATAAATAAGTTATCGAAGTGTGCAGTGAATACTTTGCGTAAGCAAAAGCGTGTTTGCTGCTCTGTGAGTGAACATGACTTGAATTGCAATTATTCACGTCTATAAAGATTCGTCTTTTGAAAGTTAATATTGTAGATCATCCTGTTTTTTCCGTTTTAATTAGAAATAATTATCAATTTCAATTTAGGTATTTATTTATAAACATATTTGTATTTGAATAATGTGATTATTGAAATTGGTTTATTAATAAAATAAAAATAAAAAAATATTGTGGACAATCCACACAACACTATCTAACCCCTAATTAAGCAGAACTTTTGCTATGGGAACCAAATAGCTGATACAATACTTAAATACTTTTTCTTTGTAAATACATATTATGTAAAATACTATATAACACCCAGAGACCAAGACAGAGAACAAACATCTGCGTTCACCACACACGTATTTGTTCTCGGTCGGAATCGAACCCACGACCTCCGGCGCAGAAGGCAGAGCTACTACCAACTGAGCTGAGAGGCCAGTCAATAACATTGTACCGCATTTAGTAGTTTAGGAACTCCTCATGATGATGGAGAGCTATTCCTGACCAAAAGGGTTGCGAGGTGGCCTCACCTCCAATTAGCGCTTTGAATATATTGTGATGAAGTTGCGGCTAAAAGTCAGAGCTTCTTTATTCATTAATTGAATTTTAATAAAATATGAATATTCGAGAACCTACGAGTACGTTGGTATCGCTAAGTATAACAAACCTACGATTTTGAACTTTGATTAGCTTGAATAATTCCCTTTGCATGAGTACATGTTCTTTTTAAATAAAATCATTATAAATCTGTCTCGACTCGTGCTCACTTTGATGTTTGTATTCTCTTTCAAGCATCAAATAAATATTACTTTTGTGAATAATCTAAATATTTAACACATAATCAAAGAAAAACGAGTGAAGGAAATACCAATGGCAGACCTCATAGCTCAGTAGCTCTGCTTTTTCTGCTGCAAGAATTCGATTCGACCCGCCCAGAATTAAATTAAATTATATTGTGTGATGAAAATTACAGGCTGCTTTTATATTTACGTTAAGTTAGGCAGAATCATCGACGGGATGATTCAATCCTCGTTTATTTGATTTCAAAATGCTTAATATGAGAATTTAATCTGTTTATTTATGAGGAACTTTAGTTTTCATAATATTATGTGTATATGGATGACATGCATGCATGTGGGGTCACAGCCAGGCGGAATGGATCGGAGATGAGTCGATATGACCTCACTTGACCTTCTCTATCGTTAGACGACACTTAACCCTTAATAAGGAAAAAATAATATTTTCCTTTATTATCTCCCTTAAATTTTTCTCTATTAGACGCAGCGAAAGTAAGAACGATATTAGGTTTCTTGCTAAAAATTGTGAGTTTGAGTCTCAGTTCAGACATTATACATTTTAAAACCGGGGTTATATTAAATCTTAAAGTTGATGACATCAGTCACTTCAATATAGAGAGTTGTAGACTCGATACTATTATAGAAAAACCCCTCGACCGAGATGATAAATATCCTCAGTACATGGAGAGTGCTGGTACGAGGACTGACTGTACGGCTTCTAGCTTATAGCAGCCACCGTATCGGTCAGAGCTAATTAGTTAGTGAGTAGTGCATGCACATCGGCGTGGCCTGGTGGGCACGCGTGCCCTGCGGCCCGCACCGCCTGGGCACAGGGGCCGGTCTGCCTCGTGCTCTATGACTCCCGCGACATTGGACGGCTATAAAAAGAAATATTTTAATTAATTTTTATTTATTTAAAAATACCCAAATTAATTATTATTGTGTGCGCATGAGCGACTACATGGCATTAACATCATCATAATATATTACGAGTATAATCTACATCGGCATTATAATTGGCTGCAGGTTGTTTGATGAATGATCAGCAAAGCCTATATTCATGAGATTTGCAGAACAATCCGCAAACGGAATGCTTCAATCTATCACTTATTGAACTTGAATACTCGAGTTCAAACATAGCTGAGATAAAGTAAGGCAAGTCGATGGTCTCAGTTCAAAGATAAGAGAGAGATAATGTTATGAAAAACAGTTAAATCTCAGAAAAGAGGCGTAAATAAATTCTATTTCAAAAAGTTTATATTCGGTAGAAAAATAAAATGTTAGTTGATCTCAGCGAGAGCACCTGTCGCGAGCTCGCTTGAGACATAATGGACATAACGCTTTGCACGGCGGCGTGATGTCCTCGCGACCAGTGTGAGGACAGGCGCGGAGGGACCCCACTACTGCCGTGTGCACTCGGCACAATGTACAGACCGCGCGGTTATTACGCCATATACAAAACGCTCAAAAGCTGTTCTAGTGAATAGCGAGGTCCCTCCACTAGGTCTCATTTCCACTAACTCATAATTTGTTACGAACCCTGGCATTTTGCTGGTTTCAACCGTTAATGCAAAGTTATTAAAGAGTCCGTTTCACTCGCAATATTGAAATTCATTCAAATTACACGATCTGATAAGAGAGAGTAAATGTGGTGAAAAGTAGAGTTAAGCAAGTTCTATTTATCTAAGGTGTATAATTAATGAGCTATTTGGTTTTAAATCTATTTGAGGGTTCTTTTATAAACTTTTAAAAATGTTTCAAAACCTAAAACCCTTTGCATTGATAGAGCGTTGTGAGTACTCGCAGTAACCTCCGCACGCGCTCCTTCCTCCATCACACAGAGCACCAAACACGCTTTTGCTTACGCAAAGCTCCATCATGTAGTGCAGGTGGCGAGCGCGGCATTCAATCCGAGTGATTGTTAGCACACGCACACACACACACCAGCACTGTACACACGCGTGCGGTTAGTGTGGGTAGTGGATACAGTGCGTGTGTTGACTCACAATGAGCGCGCGCCTACTTCTATTAATTGTCAAAACATGGTGCGCCGGAGGGATGTGTGAGCTATAAGGCGCTATGTTGGCGTCACACTTTGGAATAGCTCTCGCATATAATTTGACAAAAGCAATTATCTAGTAAAAATATCTAGTAATATTTTAAAATATCTTTGAAAACGATTCACAAAAACGATATTTTGATGACGCAAAAAGTCAAATAGAATTGATTCTGGCTATATTCCTAGATTATTTTTTTATCGTCATGAAAATGTATAAATTTAGATGCTAATAGTTCCAGGGACTATAGCTCACTATACTAGCTCGGCATGTGTAGAAGAACAAGCAACGAGCTTACCGTTATTTCACCTACAGTTTCCTGTAATGCCCACTCGCATCGACTGTTATGTTTCTGTAAGTAATCGTACCTATAATGTTGTGAGCGTCCATTTATTATTTATAAATGTGTTGTATTCGGCACGTTCTGTTGGAATACATTCAGCTCGTGTATTGTTGTGAGTCCGGTGCGTGAACACACCCCTAGACAATCAAGCGGCGCCACGTGCTGGACTGCATCGAGACACCAGCACACACGGCACTGTTGGGGCCAGGGACTCTGCCATTATATTACCCAGACCATACTCTCTAGCTACTTCGCAGGGGAGTCTAGCATTTGCCTTTCGGGATTTATTAGCCAGATAAATAATCAAAGTACATTCCATGTTGTGGGATGTTGTGGTAAACGCTTTGCGCCATTCTCTGTAGCTTAGTCGAGCAGCTGTAAGCCGAAACAGAAACACGAGGAATCAAAGTGAGTGGTCGCGCTCGCACGACACCACACCGAGTCACGCGGACTCTGAGCGCGACCATTTCCCGAGTATTCCATTCTGGTCCCGTCTAAATAAATAAACACAGGGACGATGTTAGCCGGAAAGTCTTTGTTGCGTCAATAAATACACAGCTGAGTATTTATCTCTCAGTTGCTCGAGAATTTGTGTTTTCAAACTGTAAGGAACAATTTGAACTGTAATTTTAAGCTACTTCCAATGGACCGAACGTAGAAAAACTAACATGCGTTTGCCAAAAAACCTTGAAATATTTAATGTCGATGACTCGTGGCTTATTTCCTTTGAGGCTCGTATGGAATATGATGTTAGATTGTGTATCATGTTGCATGCATGTTTCATTATTGTTGAATAATGTGGACAGCATCGGATGGTGCGAGATGTTAGCTACGTGTGTAGTCGGGCTGCCGTGGAGCTGAGACCTCATGCATCGGACCACATTGACAATCCGAGGATAGTTCATCCATATGGATGTATGGTGTTACTACCGACCAATATTGTTCCACCCTAACACAATATTGTAGCCCTCTTGTATGTGCATGTCTTTGTAAATCTTTGGTAAACAAGCTGTAGATTACGTAAGTTGCTTCAATCGAAATAAATTATTCTCAAAGTTATGAAAGCTTCAATGGAAAGAGCTATGTATTAGATGTGAATCATCTAAACGAGATTAAATATAGCCGTAGAGCCCTCACACTACACATGGAACATGAGTGCTATTGGATAACGGTTCAAGTTACAGACGGTATATAAACATAATATGCTTTTTATGCACTAATGCTAGATTTTAGGGAGCAACGTGTCAGATGGTCTGTACTAATGTTATTAGTTTCGATGCTATTTTTTGTAATAGTTTGTTTTTATTATCATTTATTGTAATTTTTTTTTGACATTTCCAAGTGTACCATGGTATCTTACTGGAATAAAATAAAATAAAATGAAATGAAATGAAATGGTCGCCTACCTGTAGGACACGTGACATCGAATCACGAGTGAAGCGAGTCTCGATAAGTGGCGTCACATGAGTTTCTGTTTACGTAGCTACCTGCCTACCTAGCTACATGTGTGTGTGTGTGTATGTGTGTGCTCGTGAAGTTTGATAAAACAAACGCGGGCGCGACGTGCCGGGAATAGCAACTAACCACATTTCAACACAAATATCGGCTAGAAATGAAATGGCACGACTTGTAGAAATGACAAAATTGCCGCCAATCATAATAATCGTGTAGCCGAATAAATCGAGTTCCTGATCAAAATATTGTATTTATTGTGGTTTTGAAGTAAAAGTAATAAAATATTTATTTTCATTTACACAATGTCAATGTGTAATGTTGATAACCGTTCAAAATAGGTAGGAAAAACCACGGGTAATGCTAGTGATAGTCAACGTAAGAATAGGTACTTGCACAAACTCTCCTAGATTTAAAACATTATAAAGTGACTATTTTGACTTTTCTAATCTGCTAGATCACACATATTCTATGTGATCTAATAGATGCGATGTTACTTTTTAAAAATCAAAAGCAATCTGTCTAGATTTACATTGCTTTTGCTTTTTGAAAAAGTAATTAATTTGCTTCATTGAGTCATGTTTGTGAAGTCATTACCGCGGAATTTGATGAAGTTATTTATAAATGATTTGTGCGAATGTCTCGAGCGTCGCGCCGACTCCATTAGCATTCGGAGAAATGAAACAAGTTAGTTGATTGTGTCGGAGAGATCGTTCCGACTTCATTAAGGAGGCGCGATACATTACACAAACACAAACAATGAATATTAACTAACTCCCACCTCGCTGTTTAACTCTACTTAATAACTCTCACCATTTTCAAGACACAACGTTTTGTATTGTGACAATAAAAGATTTAACTGACTGAGTGATACACTCAGGCACGGTAGATATCCCTTCATATTGTAGGTTAGATGCTTTGTGAATCGAGTACTTATCGAATTTATAGTATTTGAGGGGACGCCTACGTCTAATGATGATACAAATTATAACTGCATTGTCATATTTCAAATCAATCCGTCCTTTTAAAGGGGAAAATACACATAAAAAAATCCGTTACATAGATGCTTAGATACGTATTCGAAGCCAATAAATAGTATATTTCATTACAAGTGCGGGAAGGCTGTCATTGCAAAGAGTTCCGACAAATGTCTACCCGAGCCGAAGGCGAGGGTTGACAGTCGGAACAAGTTGCAATGACGGTTCCGCACGTGTACTGAACGACTATTTTTAATACAGTTGCGAAAAAATTAAGCAATTTAATAAAATAATAAAAATACCATTTGCTTTTTTCTCTTCTCTCCACGCAATAAGTTCGTCGTATGTATGCATGTAGTGACTTTTTTACTTTTCCGGTAAAATGTTCTCCGAAGCATTTTGTGCAATTATACTGAGTTCTGGTGGTGTTAATTAGTGATTAAACGAACTTACCTGTAAGTGAAGTTCTATCACAATTATATGAGTGCTACGTCCGAAGATATTAGTAACCTGAAAAATAACTTTTATTAAAATATTCACATATTGTAGTAACGCCTAAGTACTACCACTCTTTTACACTAAATTTGAAAGATATTGGTTCCATTTCCTGTTTCCGGCATCCGGTCGGTCACACAGTTGCTCAGTCGTTCGTTCGTATCGACTCAGTCATTCGTTCGCCCATACTTCATTCGTTTTAGTCTGAACCAAGCTAACAGCTATTTCCTAGACCTTTCCGAGGGTGGGTGGGAGGGTGTACGTTACTAATATCTTCGGACGTAGCACTCATATAATTGTGATAGAACTTCACTTACAGGTAAGTTCGTTTAATCACTAATTATATTTCGTGCTACGTCCTCTATATTAGTAACCTGAAAAATAATTTTTATTAAAATATTCACATATTGTAGACTTTGAGAGCCATGAAAGGTCAGGAAATATTATGAATAACGCTTGTTTGTAAATTTTAGAAAAATATAATATTATATTTAAGTGTTTTCACAAACAAAACTAGACAACTAATAGTTACTCAATCAAATCATATCTTACTATCTAAGAGATGGTATAGAGTAATAATAATAGGTAATTCACTAATTTATACCTAGTTATAATGTAACTATGTATAGTTTTAACAGTTATAATAACTTTCATGAAGTTATGCAGGATATATAATTGCATTTGCTAATGCCTGAGTTCTACGTACGACAACGGCGTACGACGTAACAGCGTGTCGCGTGCTATGAGCTGAGAATGCTGATACATCAATGCCACTATCTTGCAATGTGCTCTTTTATCCAGCGACTTATCGTCTGGGCGGTTACAGTTTTATGTGAAGCTAACATGTAGGGTATTACTTTTTCGCAAAGATTTGGTTTTATCAATATAGGTAATAAGGCACTTAACTGGACATTTGTGGCTTTTCATCGACAAAGGGGCTATTTAAGATAAGTCGGTTACGTCCAAGGTTTAAAGTTTTGACTGGATGTTTCGGCTGCTGCTGGAATGAAAAACTCGTTCATCAGGGCTGAATCTTATAACATCTGAGACGAGGAGCCGTTGTTGAAACTAGATTTAATGTAAGATGGAAACACAAAGATTCTTTTTGAGTCACACCATTGCCAAAGCTTATTAGCAGTATGTGTTACTTGAGAGAATTTTTGTTGATGTATGATACAGCGGTAGAGTTAACATAATTACTCGTAACATAATTTGGCAGTTCTTTAAGTGTTTTGTACATTTTGACGGCGAAGTAGGCAGCTAACAATACAAGCTAGTTAATGTGAAGATCAGATTCTCTTCCGGTCCAAGGGCCGCTCGCGGTTCATCCCCACATGCGGTCCCCTACCCCGTCTTTGAGGCGTCAGAAAAGATCCCTACAGTCGTGTCATTCTCACGGATTCTGTGGACAGGGTTTTTAATGGTGTGAAGCCACCATTGAAAGTCATTTGCTAGGGACGGTAAGAGAGTCATGATTCTGTCAAAATCGTTGTCAGGCAATAAGTTTAGGAACTTTTGACGTTCAAATTATTTCATGTGTAACACAGAGACAGCTGGACATGAAGATACTAATAATCCAATTAATTCTGCAAATTCGTTTTCTGACATTATGGAAAGTCGCATAGCTTTTTTTTTTTTTTTTTTTTTTTTTTTTTTTTTCAAAGCTAATTAAAGCCGACTTAACCATTGACTGACTTGTTATCAAGTGAGGATCACTTGACACTGGCAAAATTGATCCGAAATGGACAGATGCCATCATTAAGAAGAAGAAGAAGAATTCTGCAAATCTCCTGATTTTACAGTGATATTTTTTAGGAAACCATTCCATTTCCTTTTGTATACGATGTTGTTTATCTGTCAGTAGGTAAGCCTATTTGCATAGCATGATTTCATAATCATTTTTAAGGTTCATACCCTAAAAATTTACATGAAGTAGATGGTATTAAACTACTTTTTCCAAATTAATTATGAAGCCTAGAGCTTCAAGCAGATTGAGTGTGGTGTTTACATTATCCATGCATTCATTGTAAGAACGTCCTATCAATAAAATATCATCTAGATATATTGTAGATATATAACCAGCATATCTCAATAATTTCACCACGAGCTTCTTTGCTTGGTGAATATATTATATGGGGCAGTATTTATCCCAAATTGATAAGTTTTGTCTTTCTAAGTAAACCTAAGGTACTTCCAGTCGTTCTTGCTTATTAGAAAATATGCGTCTTTCATTGTCTATAGTGGCTAAGTAAAAATCGTTAGACACTAGTTTTACAGCTGTACGAAGATCTTCAATTTTGAAATGGCTGGTATTGATAAATTTATTAAGGTTATTCAAGTTCAATATAAAGCGCATGTTTCCATTAGGTTTTAGTCTTAAGAAAACTGAAGAGATGAAAATTAAATGTCCATCACAAAGAGTTCATTCTGTGATTGCTCCGTTTAGGAGAAGGCTGTTGATGGAATCATTAAAATGACCTTCTTCTACGTCAGAGTAGTTGACGAGATTAGGTAATTGGTTTTGAAAGACTGGCTGGGAGAATTTAATCTGATAGCATTTAATGCAGTCTAAGATAAATGAATCTGAAGTACCAAATCAGAGAACATTGCTTAGGGGATAAAGCCAGTTGACCTGCGTACCTCACAGAGTCTATCGGTGGCGGGTCATCCTCGGCGGAGGCGTAAGACATAATTCTCAAAGAATCACGCGCATACACTTTGTAAGTACCGTCGATTATGTAAGGTAAGGGACAAAAAGGAGAGCAAAAAGTTGCTAGTGGCGGAAAGGAAGATCTACCTCAAAATTCTAGGACCTACTCAAAGGGAAGACGGATCATGGAGTGTTCGAATAAACCAAGAGGTTGAAGACCTTGTGGCTGAGCCTAGCATCATAGGAGAGACTAAAGCCGCAAGACTCCGATGGCTCGGGCACGTACTCCGTATGGGAGAGGATCGTGCAGTCAGGCGCGCGTACACAGGCAGGCCCAACGGACGTAGGCCCGTTGGTTGTCCCAGGTACCGATAAGGCGACGAAGTCAAAAAGTGCCTGAAAGAACTCGGAGCCAGCAATTACGCGGAAGCCTGGACAAAGAAGCCTAGCGGAGTCTGGTGTCGGAGGCCTACTTCTACCAAGATCCACTTTGGGTCGATGCGCCACAGCATTAAGTAAGGTAGGTATAGTTCTCAAAGCAAAAACGCAAACCAGGTTTAATTGCTTGTGATGAGACAGATCATATCTTATGTAGGTACATATCTAGGAACCTACATATTATTATATTCTTAATGGTTGATTACCTAAGTAAGGTAAGGTATAGTTCCCACAGAAAAATACGCAAACCGAGATTAATTGCTAGTGATGAGACAGCCCTTAAAAGCAGCTCGAGTAACAAAGCATATCTAGGTACCAACATAACATTATATTCTTAATGGTTGATTACCTGAGTAAGGTAAGGTATAGTTCCCACAGGAAAATACGCAAACCAAGATTAATTGCTTGTGATGAGACAGCCCTTAAAAGCAGCTAGCTCGAGTAACATAGCATATCTAGGTACCTACATAAAATTATATTCTTAATGGTTGATTACCTGAGTAAGGTAAGGTATAGTTCCCACAGAAAAATACGCAAACCAAGATTAATTGCTTGTGATGAGACAGCCCTTAAAAGCAGCTCGAGTTACATAGCATATCTAGGTATCTACATAATAAATTATATTCTTAATGGTTGATTACCTAAGTAAGGTAGGGTATAGTTCCCACAGAAAAATACGTGAACCGAGATTAATTGCTTGTGATAAGAAAACCCTTATAAGCAGCTCAAGTAACATAGCGTATCTAGGTAGGTACCTACACATACTATTATGTTCTTAATGGTTGATTACCTAAGTAAGATAAGGTATTGTTCCCACAGAAAAAATGCGCAACCCGAGATAAACTGCTTGTAATGAGACAGCCCTTATAAGCAGCTCGAGTAACATAGCATATCTAGGTACCTACATAAAATTATATTCATAATGGTTGATTACCTAACTAAGGTAAGGCATAGTTCCCACAGAAAAATGCGCAAACCGAGATTTATTGCTTGTAATGAGACAGCCCTTAAAAACAGCTCGAGTTACATAGCATATCTAGGTATCTACATAATAAATTATATTCATAATGGTTGATTACCTAAGTAAAGTAAGGTATAGTTCCCACAGAAAAAAAATGCGCAAACCGAGATTAATTGCTTGTAATGAGGCAGCCCTTATAAGCAGCTCGAGTAACATAGCATATCTAGGTAACTACATAAAATTATATTCATAATAGTTGATTACCTAACTAAGGTAAGGCATAGTTCCCACAGAAAAAAGCGCAAACCGAGATTAATTGCTTGTGATGAGACAGCCCTTAAAAGCAGCTCGAGTTACATAGCATGTCTAGGTATCTACCTCTACATAATAAATTATATTCTTAATGGTTGATTACCTAAGTAAGGTAAGGTATAGTTCCCACAGGAAAATCCGCAAATGAAGATTAATTACTTGTGATGAGACAGCCCTTAAAAGCAGCTCGAGTTACATAGCATGTCTAAGTATCTACATATTAAATTATATTCTTAATGGTTGATTACCTGAGTAAGGTAAGGTATAGTTCCCACAGAAAAATACGCAAACAAATATTAATTGCTTGTGAGGAGACAGCCCTTAAAAGCAGCTCGAGTTACATAGCATGTTTAAGTATCTACATATTAAATTATATTCTTAATGGTTGATTACCTGAGTAAGGTAAGGTATAGTTCCCACAGAAAAATACGCAAACAAAGATTAATTGCTTGTGATGAGACATCCCTTAAAAGCAGCTCGAGTTACATAGCATATCTAGGTACCTACATAAAATTATATTCTTATTGGTTGATTACATAAGTAAGGTAAGGCATAATTTCCACAGAAAACTACGCAAACAAAGATTAATTGCTTGTGATGAGACAGTCCTTAAAAGCAGCTTGAGTTACAGATCATGTGCAGGTAGGTACATGATAAAATATACTTAGTAAGGTATATAATCCTCACAGAAGTATACGCAAAGCGTAGGTACCGGCAACATTTTGTTGTTCACTTAATATTACCTTGTTATTCTCGCGAGGAAGGTGACATTTCCCTTGATGGCGGTGCTGAATCCGAAGATGAAGGATCGATATAGGCGAATTTTCCTTCGACCTCGACGAGACTTGATCACTTCTCGATCGAGCTTCTTCATTTTCTTTTGAAAACGCTTGAAATTATTCGTGATCGATCGTTTCCTTTTCGGCATTTTTATCTAAAGTACGCTTTGTAGAACAAAATTCACTTTTATTGTGCGGGTAGTGTTGAGCGGTGAAGCACTAAAAGACGAATGAAGTATGGGCGAACGAATGACTGAGTCGATACGAACGAACGACTGAGCAACTGTGTGACCGACCGGATGCCGGAAACAGGAAATGGAACCAATATCTTTCAAATTTAGTGTAAAAGAGTGGTAGTACTTAGGCGTTACTACAATATGTGAATATTTTAATAAAAGTTATTTTTCAGGTTACTAATATAGAGGACGTAGCACGAAATATAATTCAAAAAAACTAGGGTCGAAATTACTCATTTTGTGCAACAAACAAATAAACTCGCAAAGAAAATTTCTGAAAAATGGCGCCAAGCGCCAACCGTAAAATATAAGCAGAGATTTTTTTTTTCTTCACCCATTCTGGAAGGCAAAGGGAACTATATCCATACAGCCAAGTCTTCAGTAGATTTTTTTTATTGATATGAATTGAAAATGAAATTTAATGAGATGAAATGAAATGAAACCTGACATAACTCATTCAATCAAATCATTAAATCTGTTAATGAAACAAATTAGTAGCTTTTTTTTAGAAATAATACGTATTTGCATGAATCATAAAAACTTCGATGATTTTTTTTAGTGAAAACTTCATGGTTGGTTTTTCTTTTTAGACATTATTTTGACAGTTGGGAAAGAAAAAGCACTAGTGCGGGAATGGTAAAAAAAAAGCACGCGTGTGTAATAGCCCACATCCCGAACGCTATACGTCCCTGCAATACGCCACTTTTTGAGCAACTGTATTAAAAAGCATGTTACAAAAGTATAGAAATGATTATACTATACACTTATGTGCGCGATCTCCGCTTGTCGCATTTCCCAGAGCCCGCGCGCCCGCGCCGCCCGCCGCCGCGCGCCTCCAGTAGGCCTAAGATGACCGCCACGAGAGTCGATTTATCTCGTCAAAAGTAGAGATATGTCTATATCTCTACACGAGCTAAGATGACCGCCTAAATATGTCGTCATCATCTGTCAAATGAAGACTTACTCGGAATTCGAATTTTGATTTTTGAATTTTGTCGTCAAATGGTAAGATGACCGCCATATTTTCTCGTCTTTTGACGTTTCTGCGCGGGAAATTTTCTCGTCGACAGTTTTTGAAAACGAGATAAGTCTTCCGCTTGTCTTTTAAATTTTATTTTGCTAACTTTTCAAAGGATGGCGATAACTTACTATAATCATCTTATTGCGATGTACGCCGATAAGCAAAACAGAAAGATGCAACGGAAAATAATCAGAGACGTATGTGGTATGATCCTTTTGACGTTGTTCAGGTAGAGTTTCAGTGCCTCTGGAGATTATCAAAACCCTGGGAATTCTACCTCATCAAACGTCTAAAACCCGATTTAGAGCCTAAAACTAGTACGGGCCTATCTTGCTGCGGGCGGTGCATTCGAAGGTGAGTACCTAGTTCATTTGAGGTTAACTACCCATAGATTTCTATGTGTTATCCTGTTTAAAATGTTATTGTAAAGGTCTAAAATTAATAATAACAAATTAGGTTAGTGTGAGTCAACACTTCTCATACATTTACCCAATGTTTCAATAGTGAAGACGTGTCATTGGATCTCAGTTTACCAACTACGAACTACTACACTACGAATTTATGCAAAGTAAAAAATGAGTACAGTTACCTACCTATCTAATACTTTAGTAAAAATATTTTAATAACAGGGTGACATTGGACGAAGATGCACGAGTCGAAAACGAAGAAGTTATCAACGGAGATTTGGCTGCAGAGGACCCATCACCTGCGGGTCTGCTTCGGCAAGGCCAAAGACGCGCAGAACTTCTACGTTATGTTAATGAATAGAATATTACAAAAGCCTTAAAAATATTTATACCTTATCAACCATAAGCACCTACAAAGAAAGCCCTCTTCATTAGTTCAACATTATTTAGGTAAAAAGACAGTTTTCTGTGTGTAAATAAATTTATTTGTCATAAATTAAAATAGGTATATTATTTACAAGTTATGCAAATACCTATGTAAGGTGGAATGTTTGGTTTGTGGATGGCCCGTGGAATCTGAAAAGAAACAAATACATTAATATACGGACATGCTCATAAAGGTATTTCTGTATTCTCTATCCTGCATCCTGCAATCATTCCTTTAGTGCAAACTGCTTAGTCTACGCACATAAATAGGTACCTACATTATGTAGTTCTATGAGTTAGTTTAGTTAGATACGGCTCAATGGACACTGAAAACAAAACTTGGTAGTTATGTACTACGGAGTATATTAAAGTAACTAATACTTACATATCGAGGGTTTTAACACTGCACCCTAAATAAATATTTTTTTCTACCTACCTATTTTAAAAATCCTCATTGATAAATAGCAACAGGTCAAAACAGGTATGGTTGCTATCAAAACGTACTTTTTTCCACTGTCCACCGTCCTACCTAGGCTCCTCGTCGGTCTTGAGGCGGTTCCACCCCGCTGTTATTTGTTGGACACTTTGCAGTGAGCTTTAATCGCCTGCCGCAAATTCATAGTGCTCGGACATATTATACCGGCAAAGAAACTCTATTTGGATTCTGTTACTTCTAACCCTGAAATATGAATACAAACAAGTATAGCTAGCAGCATAGGTACGTACCGATTTTGAGAATACAATGAATCTATTTTGCTAGTGCTATCGGTTTTTAACAATAAATAGGGGTACCATAGGTATTTACTTACATTTTCATTCCGTTTGCTTCCCTATTATTTTATTTTAGTTTTGGCGGGGTTTTTTTTTTCAGTCACAGGTATCAAATTGAATGAACGAAACCATTAAAAAATAAAAATACAATGGTAGATTATGGTAGAATATGGAAGAAATGATCACTGGTTTGTCTTCACGACATAGGCGAGTCGTCGACGACAGTTGTCTCTTTCGTGATGCTCATCTTACCGTAATCGACAAACGAATCGATGTCGACAAAATTTTCTCTTCTCGCGAAGACATAATGTCACGTCGGTCATCTAATGCTAGGGCTACATTAGCGGGCTACGGCGAATATTCGTGTTAACGCGATGAATGTGGCCGGGTACATCGCGTCTTCGCGTTGTATTCGGACGAAGACGATGTAGTATCGGGGAGCTGTCGGTAAACTGGCGCGAATCAAAGGGATTTGTCGCGACAATATTCGCTTAGGTGGCTACATCTACGTCATTTCAGTGTCATCCAGACTTTGAAGCGAGACGGACGTGCATTTATTTTTTTACACTATGGAGTGGAGTAACCAAAAAGTGTTAGAATTCATTCAATTTTATGAAACTGAGAGTATTATATAGAATCCTAGTGACCCCAACCATAAAAAGAAACACTTGGTACATGATGCGTGGATTCGAATTAAAAATATGCTCAGTTGGCCTACCACAGTAGAAGAAATGAAGAAAAAAAAAGATTCATTGGCAGCAATGGCTTAGACTGGCACATGATTGAGGTAGATGGCACAAACTAAGGGAGGCCTATACCCAGCAGTGGGTGAAGTCGGGCTGTGGATGATGATGATGATGGCATACTACAGAGCCCATCTCAATAAAATTAAGAAATCGATTAAGTCACAATCCAGCACGATGCATCGCGTCAACTCGACACGAATCTTCGCCCGCCTTAATGTAGACAAGAACATCGCCTATACCCGAACACGATGTTTTTGTCGCGCCAACGCGACACGAATCTTCGCCCGCTAATGTAGCCGAAGCATTAGGCCTACTAGTCACGTGTTCTTATGACACGCCTTCTTCCGAATCATTCTCATCGCGCTCCATCCAACATTTAGGCTGATACTTTTAAGCTATTTCAAGTTCACTCAATCAAACCTGGCATTGTTATCATTTCTTAGCCATTTCCGGGTGAATTAGAATCGTTGGCACACGATGGAGAATACTAATGTAAAAAGTAAGCATCAAAACTACATCTCCGAGTTATTTGCTCCCCCAAGATGAGTGATCGCCACTACAGACTACAGACTTTAGCGTTGAAGCAGCGAAAGGTCAACACGCGTCAAGGGCGCCGCTCACTCACCACTCATTAGTCAGCGCCAGCGCTCCGACGCACTGAGGAGCGGGGAGGGGGGAGGGGTGATGGGTGGGGGGGAGGGGGGAGTGACACAGTAATTCGATCATCTCCGCTAGTGATACAGCGAGTGGGGAGTTCCGTGAACTTGGATCGCCACTCCAATAGTCACCCATAATATCCAATATTATCCGATACAAAGCTAATAATAGTGAGGGTGCTATTTTTGTATATCGTCGTGAATAATGGAACTGGGTTTTATTACCTGGTGCTACAGTGTTTGGAACCAGGTTTCAGATGAACACATATTCCGTTCTCACCAGCAGCTAGGTGGGAAACAGGGCTTCCAATTTCCAATGGACTACCAGTACCTACGTTCACTCACATCACACATGATAGTAACGCGTAGATGATTAGAATCAGATGACATTCTAGACTTGAAAAATATCAAAAACACCTTAAACTAATTCCCATCAATTTGTTCTTTATCTTTTTATTACTGAACCACCACCACTGGAGTTGGTAACAATAAGATTTTCCACAAACAAAGTTTTTAACTCATCTTTTTTAGATAATATAATTATGTTTATGTCAGTAAACCAGAATATATCTAGCCACACTAGCGTCCGCCCGTGGCTCCACTCGCAAACTTCCGGCCTGCTCTTCAAGTAAGTTAATCAAATAATGTCAACTTCCGCCACTCAGCACTCAGCAAACATCCTTCGTATACTAGATGCTAGCTAGAGTTCACTGAACTTTTCACGACAAAGTTTGTTTACGTACTATTACTACTGTCTAAACCAAAGTTACAAAATTATTTATTCAATTGTATCACAAGGAACACTTTGAAATGAGTCTCGATGCCAGTTCCACGCGACCATTCCGAGAACAGGCAACTAATCAAAGTCAAACGCCAAAAGAGTGATTGTACTAGTGGCAGGGCACGCGTGCCTCAAACAAACAGGCTGGTGCCCTACTCGCTGTCGCAGTTATCACTTCACGAGCTTATTTTGATTAATCTGTATTCAAACTTACGTCTTTAAAGGATTTTTTTCAATTAAATCACATCGAAGCGTTATAAAGCTAGATGAATCAAGATGCCAAGCGAAGAAACAGTAAGAACGTGGATTCCAATCATTCTTTTGTATGTGCCCTTCAACGAAATAATAAATGATAGAGCTCCAATAGAAGTGAAAGACAAAAATCATTTGCTCAGTTGTATCAGAAGGATCACTTTGAACACATTATGAGGGCACGTTCGTTTCTCTAAGGTATTATATTAAGTTAGTATCGTGTTCCTCTGAGTATGAACTTCGCTACATACCTAGGAGCGTGTGATAGTCGTAGAGTAGCGAGTAGAGTGGATGCCAACACATCGCATCGACAACTTGAGCCGCCCGCGGCTGCTGAGATCTGTACGCCTACCATGAGCTCTGTCGGGCTCTGTCTCTGGCTTTGGTTTTGAGTCTGTGTGAGTGCTCACCAGTGGTGCTTGTTTGTATTTAAGGTTCTTGTTTGTTTTTTCTCTTGTGTTCATTCAATAAATTTTTTTCATTTCATTTCATTTCATTTCAGTGCATTGTACTGTGTGTGTGACGTTTTGACGTAGGGTTTATTTAGTCAACACTCACACAGACTCAAAACCAGAACTTGAGACAGAACCAGACAGAGCTCATGGTAGGTGTACTGATCCCGCACTTGGTTGGTATCCACCGAGTTACACTGTTATATTATATGTTAGATAATAGTTAGTTAGTTGTACATTGTAATGGAAGCGATGAAGGAAGACCGATAAACTTGCGGCTATCAAGTTCGCGCACCACCACCATGCCGACACTATAAGAGAACATGCTGATGGAAATTTACCGTACTACTCATAACTTTCGCGCTTATAATATTAGTTAGATTAGATAGATAATACTTCTTTAAAAATACAAAAGTTTCAACAGCAGGTGAACTAGCCAATTGTGCCTCGAAAAATGTAATACAATTTGGTTCACAAATGTGGTGATAGTATTCACAGCGCAGACTCTTTTAAAAGCAATTTAGAACTTTTTATGAGCGCGGCGCCAACTACCGACTTCACTTTAAAGTGGTGTCTCCGTGTAGAGTAGACACGGCACAGTCCCGCCTCGTACCTTACAAGGAGGTTAGTATCGCCGTATGTACTCGCAGCAATGTGTGCGTCGCACCACTACATAGGTACTCACTACCAACATGTTGTACGGGTGACGTCCGCCATTAGTTGTGGAGTTTCTGTGCTCAGTATTTTGATCTGACGACGTTTTTAAACAATGTGTTACCTGTTATTTCCTATTTTGACAAAGAACATCAGCACCTAGAGTAGTTTTTTTTTCAGTCTGAATCAACTTTAGCTAACTTATTCAGAGTATTACGAGTATAAGGCATTTCCGCCTTCATCAATAATAATTGTATTACGTCATAATATGAATGCGGAAAAGCCTGCTCAAAATCAGATGGGCTGGTAGTATTGAAATTAATAATGCCCTCTACTAGTCTATCGGACGGTACGTTTCGTACAGCCTTCTCTCCACTTCATCAAATTGATAAACCGCCAATTAACGACTGAAAGCTGTCAATCGCGTGTCAGATTGTGTTTCAATAATGTACTTTTTATTGGCATTTCTTAAATAAAAGAAAAATGCGACGAACACGTTCAAAGAGCAATAACAACACGCGCCTGTCACTGTCAGCACAACATGACAGGTGTCACGTGATCGCACCGAGCGCTGTCACGTTACGTTTGACAGGCCAAGGAACGCAAGACTAGCTCTGTTTTAGCAATACAGAGAAGGATTCTAAGGCTTTTAATAAAGCTCCATATGTGAGGTAGTTCTACAACTTTTTTTTTAATTGCCTCAATTTTTTTTATGGATTTTACATTTGCTGACTTTTAGCATACTGGCTTCAGAGATAGCGTTTTATGTTTTTCGGATTACTTGCTAAGACGCTGAAAACCGAGAAAACACTGCTCGCTCGCACGCTTTGACCTACAGGGTGTGGCGTAAAGAGTGGATAATCCTTTACCTACGGGTCGGGGGCATCACAACTGTTCAGAAAATAAAAACATGTACCCAGTAAAAGTCCCACGGTTTTCGAGTTATTAAACATTTTCGAAATTTTCATTATTTTGTACTTCTGTCCATACTTTTCGATGCCAAGATCACAAATCAAGGAGTTTTCTCCATCTGTTTTTTTTATGGCATTCTTAGATAACTGTTCTATCAAATGCTAACTGGCATTGGTATGTCAAAGGTACAGTTTTTTTTTTAGAATTTTTTTTAGAAATAAAGATGTGATTTGCCAATTTTTTTCAAAAGTTTGACCTCCTGTGGTTTAAAAAAAATGTATGGTCACCCTGAGTGACCAACTAATAAATAACTTGCCTACTTCATTGACATTCCGAAATAGTATAGCAATGGCAGTTTTAACTTTCAATGCAAAGAATATTTGTGTTTAAATAGGGTAAGGGTCATTTTTTCAAATTACAAGTAAGATTTTACATAGCAATCGAATTTACTAAAAACAGAAAATAAAACAAATTAGATATTTAAAATACATTTATTACATTAAAATTTCTTACAACAAGTGCTCAAAATGGCTTCCACTTGCTCTTATGCAAGCCCTGCATCTTCTAATAAAAGAGCGCTTTATCTTGCGCGCATGCCCAGATTCAGTGATGGTTTGGGCCGCCCTTTGGATTCGTTCACGCAGCTGCTCAACTGAGGTAACAGACTCCTTGTACACCATCTCCTTAAGGCACCCCCAGTAAAAGAAGTCGAGTGGGTTGAGATCTGGGGACCGTGGTGGCCACAGAATGGTTCCCAAGCGCCCGATCCACCTTCGGTGAAACGTTTCGTCGAGGAACTGCCTCACATTACGGGCATAGTGCGCGGGGCATCCGTCGTGCTGCAGCCACATTTTTCTTCTGTCTTCTGTCTTCTTCTAATAAAAAATATTTGAGGAAAAAAACAATTTTAAGAAAACAACCTTTGGTCAATCTTTACAACAATATTATTTACATTGAAAGTTAAAACTGCCAAGTGCTATACCATTTCGGAATCTCAATGAAGTAGGCAAGTTATTTATTAGTTGGTCACTCAGGGTGACCATACATTTTTTTTAAACCACAGGAGGTCAAACTTTTGGAAAAAAATGGCAAATCACATTTTTATTTCTAAAAAAAAATTCTAAAAAAAAACTGTACCTTTGACATACCAATGCCAGTTAGCATTTGATAGAACAGTTATCTAAGAATGCCGTAAAAAAAACAGATGGAGAAAATTCCTTGATTTGTGATCTTGGCATCGAAAAGTATGGACAGAAGTACAAAATAATGAAAATTTCGAAAATGTTTAATAACTCAAAAACCGTGGGACTTTTACTGGGTACATGTTTTTATTTTCTGAACAGTTGTGATGCCCCCGACCCGTAGGTAAAGGATTATCCACTCTTTACGCCACACCCTGTATATCGACGGTTCTCTTCGCCTTAAACTATACGCAAATCGGTTTAGCCTTTGTATTAGAGCACTCTCTATAAATAGAGACAAAATAGTTCCATGGCACATAACACGCATTCGCATAATGTCATAGTATGCGTGAAGTAAGCAGATGTGCGTCCGACTCGTAGACTCCGCCAGTGAGCCAGTGAGCCAGTAAGTGGTGCTGAGAGCTCTTTTATTGGAGTTGAAGCGCTTTGTGCTTCCGATGTGGGATTTTATCAATGTTTATTGTATTCGGTTGCGGCGCCGCCCGCGCCTGCAAACGACAACGACGCTCTAAATGTATCCTTATTTACCTGAGAGCCTTTCAAAAGTGATTTTAAAATACCATTTATTTTACTTATTGAGTTGAACAGCTGCAGCATTAAGAGTTCTTCTCTTTTTTGATTCCACAATCGCTAGTTTTTGTATTGAGAACCATTTTGGCAGAAGCGTATTAAGTTCGCAACATTAGATAGTATTCGCATCCCTCCCCGCTGCATCCCTGCCTGCTCCACCATCAAGGGATTGTTTATTGATGGTGATCGATAGCCTGCACCCCGACCTACTCTAGTTCAATACACTTACAATCGGTTATTACTTCACTTACAATATTTTCAAAGATCAAGACGTGTTAGTAACAACTACGTTTATGTCAAAGTCAAATATATTTTTTAGTAAAAAAAAATAATCAGGAAAATCACTTTGAAGCATCTTAATAATAAAATGGTTCTGATTGCCAGTGAAGTGATCAGAATCGGTTTCATTGGATCTTGATTTATTTCCGCATAAAAATATGTTTTATTTTCCTCGTCTCGGCTTCACTTCTAAGGAACTCATTCCATAAAAATCTCATTTCCGTTTAGCGTAATGTTGTGTATTCATTCGACGCGTATAGGAGTTTAGGAGACGGTTGTAATGCATTCAAGTTGGGGAATGTTATCGGTCCACCGTAGCCACCGAGCGCCGGGTCCCGGGCCCCGGGGCCTGGTGGTCGGCGGGTCCTGGGCCCCGGGGCCTGGTGGTCGGCGGGTCCCGGGCCCCGGGGCCTGGTAGTCGGCGGGTGCGCCGCGGTGCTATCATGACTCGTTTTGCGTCAATAAATGTTTACCTCAGTTTTTGTCGCCCTCTCGTGTCGTTTGCATACAAATCTGTTGGCAAGTTCTATGATTCATGTTATGGTGTGTAGTTTCGGTCGCGTATTATGTTAGGTTTCGTAACCCACTTCTAAAACAGATGTCATTCGATCGCGATTTTCTCGCTTCTATCAAAGAAAACGTGTAACTAACCATCTTTATATTTTCTAAGATTACGTTAACTCGAGCCGGAGTGAGTTTAAAAGTTAGTTTTATAATGGAACTCAGATGATTCTTGGCTTCGCTAGTAGTTCGTAGTTCTAGACGGCTGGCTCAGGCAGTTGGTTTATTTTAGAAATTTGATGTTAAAATGGTAACTTATAATTAAAACAACTACAAATTACTACATACATACATAATACTATCAACTTTTATAGTAGGTTACTTATACATATATAAAGTACATTGGCAGACCGCTCTCGTGACTGTAGAGTTATTGTCTAAAATAATGTGCTTGTCTTATGACGGCCGCAATGTAGCGGTGGATGTGATGGTCCTATTTGATATTGAGATGCGATCAAAGACCCAAATACACGCGTCTAGCTTCAGCTGATGATTAGTTAATACTGACCGCGTTATCTGACGGCGTGTGAGAGCTGAGAGCGGCCGCGGTGTGACTCCGTCGTTAGTTGACTCCACTGTTGTACAAACTCCGTCCAAACTCCCAGAGGACCGGAACCATCTCACAAACCTTTGATCGACAGATAAAAGCTCCTCCACCCACGCACTAACACGCCACTTATAAATTACAAACAAAACTACTCATTCACTGACAGGCTCTACAGCTGAGTTGGAGGTTGCGGGTTCCATCCTCAGTAAGAAAAATAACAAAGTATAGCGTCTACAAGCACTAGAGTATATTTTTACCTATTTAACAACAATAATTATAATCAGTTAAAATGTTACTAAAATGTTGGAAATATTCTCAACATAAAGCTCAATTATAATCCTGACAGGACAGTGAACAAGCTATTGTACACTTTATTGATTTCTAATACCTTTCAAATATAATGAGTACTTGAATTTGGGGAATAATACCAGATTGCCTGTGGCTACTACAGGATACTAGCTACTGATACCTTTGTATAGCGTTGAGGAACCACCTTGTTAGCTCTGTAGTACAGCACCATGCTATTACGAGTACCGACATCAACTTAAGAAAGAAACAAGTCCTATAGTTTTCAAAGCAAATTGGGTATTCTGCATGTACTAGCGATCTCGAAAGTTAGAAAAAGACAGTTTTCACAATGTTAGTCACAGTCGTCATCATCTTATGTCGCTGACTGTACTAGTCCACTGTGGGGTGAGGGGTGAGGAATTAAGGGCAAAGGCGGGGGGCACAGGTTTTTTATAAACAAGTTCCATCATTATTGTGTTTTCGTTGAAAACGTTAAAGGATTTATGGTTTTCTTTATTAAAAATGTACATTATAATCTACATCATCAAAAAGATTAGACCGCAATGTTCAGTTCTAGTAGCTCTTCCGCGTGCATTGTGATTTAACTTGGCTTAGTTTGGGGCTAGAGTGCACACCGATAAATATTTATTCCTTTAGTTAACACTTCACGAGCTCATGTCTATGAGTTGGCTGTAGCGAATAAGCAGACGCTTTCGTATTTTTAAATTGGTATAAATAGTTTTTTTCATTGTTATTCAATAGAAGCGCTCGTTTATCTCGGTAAACGTGAGACAACTCACCCGGAATGATAAGGAAAAGGGTCCTTTGAGTTAGTGATGGAACCTTGTCGCTGGGAGGCACGCACTAGATGCTGCAACATCCCGCCGCCGGCACCACTTGTACAGCCCCGCGCCCGCACAGAGCGACGTCCCTACAAAGTTATGTTAGGATACACGACCAGCACTAGGGCTATCTCTCACGAGCACCGCAATACAATGTTACTACACAATACATTTGCTTTGAATTCTACTTGGAATGAACTCTTGGGATTTACTTTCAATCATCTAGTTCAAATTACCTTTCAAAGTGTGTTTTGAATGAAACCATGTATCGCTGTCAAATATTGCACTGTCAAAGCTTGCAACAGTGTGTGCAGATGCATGCAAAGCTGGACATAATATGCAAAGCTGATCGTCATCGCAGATCACCTAGATGAGTGCAAGGCTAAGAGTAAGTAACAGAACAAGTACTTGGTTGACATACTTATCTATAACAATGACATTACCCATAGGGCACGTGCCTTTTGTGGTAGTGCACGAGTGACTTCACTCTTCAATCGGAATATAGCAGTGCGGTATAAGTTTATGATTTAAAATCTAATCTATAAGAACGTAATCAGGAGTTTAAAACTCCTTTTGTAACTGATGAGTTGTGGAAGCGTCCCTCGGGACTCACATCCTGATGTATAATGAGGGTCGTGAGTGACGTCACGCGGCACAGAGTACAACATAGTCAGTAAACACAGATAATCCAGTTGAGATCCCAGTAACCACAACACGCCGTATAATGAGGGAAAACATCAAAAAATGCGAGTTGTAAATATAATGTTGAAATGTAGCCGCCCTTTGTCCGCACTAATGAGCGCACAAACATTTGGTGGATCCCCGTCTGCGTCCGCGGACCAGCGCCAGCGCCAGAGAAACTCAACAGGATTTTGAAAATCTGTTTTTAATTGTCTGATGTGATTGTTATATTTGGATTTTAGAGCATAACTACTGAACATATAAATGCCATTAGTAGGCCTACCATGAGCTCTGTCTGGCTCATAGACAGAGCCAGACAGAGCTCATGGTAGGCCTACAGGCGTATGGTTGTTCCGTCAGTTTTCGTTAAAAATATACGTAGTCATCTTGTTTGTTATTTTTGCAATGCTCATCACCAGGTCAGCCAAACGGCACTACTTGGTCTAAATCTCTCATCTTGGTCTTAACACCAAGCTGAGTTGAATACCATTTTGTGACATCTTCACGTGGGACTGAGAGACACCATTTCTAATGTCCTATTATGTATTCTTCTTCCATCACTTCGTTTCTTACGAGTATAATAATATTATGTATTTTTTGTACGTTCTAGAATGTTCGTGTTTCTCTTATCTATACCATGTGCCGTCATCAATAAAACGAGACCGTTCCCATGGTGTGTCACACACCGGAAGGAAGGGGCTATTATAAGGATGAACATACAAAAAAATACACGCAAAACTAACCTAGTTGACTCTGGAACTCGTTTTATTGATCTGAACTATTTTTAAAAATCTTAATCCAAGTAGGTTGAATGGTGACACTCCTGGAACAAGGTTGGTCCATCCCTCCCCCCTCCCCCCTCCCCCCCCGTCTCGGGACAGGTGTGATGGCGCGGTATAACTCACCCCCCCCACCCCCCCCCCCCTCCCCGACACTAGCCGGGAATCAGACAATTGCGATCGGGACAATCGCGCCTTATTTGTAAGTCATAGCGCTCATGCCACAGAGCGGTGCCGGCGGGATGGCTCACTTTCTAGTGATTCTAGTCGTACTAACATTGTAGCGAGTTCATTATAGTTGGAATTGCAATATCAAAGTGAACCTGTGATACAGTTGTGATACAGTAGCTCAGCCTTTCAAAGTTATGACAGCATACAGGATAGTCATGTATATATAAATGATAGGATATGTCAGTGCAGCAGCCATTCTGACGTCAGGATACCTGATCACTTTGTTTTTTAAATATGTCTGTTTGTGTAAATATCGAACCAAATAAGAATAAAGTCGCGAGCGTATTTTAAATTAAATATCTCTTCTGGTCCGTTCTGACGTCACCAGTATCCGTAGCTCGCTCGTAGCTATTGCGTAGCGCTTCTTTATCATTCTGTAGCAAAAGCCAATCAAAATTTTTACGCTGCCTCATACTTTGTGCTGCGTTCATAAAAATGTATAGAATGATCAAGCTAAGTGTTCCTAGACTGTATCACTCCAAGAAAAATGACGGCGATGTCTAGAACGATTGCCCTTATTGAAGTAGTAGTCCCTCTGCGGAGGCGACGAGATAGTACCGAGTGGTGACGTTAGTGTGAGACCTGTGTTAGCGGGAACTGTTCCTTGTTAGATCAGCTGGAAACTACGCCACCCTATCTACAGATCGAAGGCAGTTACGAGTTCGGTTATTTATCGATGAACTATGAGAATGTTTGCTCGGCTTACGATTGTATTATTCTTCTTTGTTTGGTTATATGGAACTGATGCCTCGACTCATTTGTTGTATACGACATTTCAAAGTGTTTTGCATGATTTTAATTAAAAATGACTTTCCCATAAGATCACAAGATTTTCTAGTGTTGTAGTGTGTAAATGTCTAAAAAAGTAGCCAGAGGCTCGTCCATATAAATCTGACGTCCATAGTAAGCATGCATTATCCGGATAGTGTAGTTGGCGAGGCTCCGCGCCGGAAATGTCACAAAGTTTTCAGCAAAACATATTTCAGAACAGTTCCTGTACAATAGAATATGTACTCGTACACGACATGAGACATGTGTATTGTCGACTGCACGAGATATATCACTTCGCATTAGGGTGTGCTGTCATACGTGACGTCACGTGACGCATCATCAACAAAGCCAGTCACTAACTACCTACGTAATTAATGTAATGAGTCTCATTAACAATTTATAATTAAAGTTAGCGAGTAATGTCTTACAATATGTAATACATTGCTCTAACGTAATGTAATGTCTATTAATCAGAGATTCAATTAACGCACAGCTGGACTAGACACGATACGACTCACATGGAACTATACACCACAAGAGTGGCGTTCTATTAAACATATTACAAGTTCATTTAAAAACAAAAAAAAAGCCCTGAGCAATATGTTGAATATCCTCAGAGTTTGAAAACGGCTGCTTAGTGTTTCTATTTAAAAAATAAATTGTAGTTTAAAAAACTAAAAAAAACGCTTTTATAACTAATTGAACTAAAAAGTTAAAAATAAAACTGTAATAATCAATTGAAAAATTTATATTATTGTATAAAAAGCGTGGGGTGCTTTTTATAATAACTTCAGTACTAAACTATTGATAAAATATTTACAACAATCAAAATCAAGCCCCCCACGCTTTTTGTACAATAATATAAATTTTTCAATTGATTATTACAGTTTTATTTTTAACTTTTTAGTTCAATTAGTTATAAAAGCGTTTTTTTTTACTTTTTAGTTTTTTTTTTTTCATATTTTATTTTTCATATTATTGCATTGTCATCGACCTTTGACAGGTGTGCACAGTTTGAATCAAATCTGATCGTTCAAAGTAGGTCTTTTTTTTCTTTTTTTTTTTTTTTTCATATTATTGCATTGTCATCGACCTTTGACAGGTGCGCAAAGTTTGAATCAAATCTGATCGTTCCAAGTAGATTTTTTTTTATATTTTTAATTTTTTTCATTTTTTTATATTTTTTTTTTCATATTTTTGCATTGTCATCGACCTTTGACAGGTGTGCAAAGTTTGAATCAAATCAAGTTTGAAGTTTAGGTGAAGCTAATAAAAGCGTTATAAAAACTTACAGACGTGTGATAGTCTGTAAAATCTATGGTCTCTGTCTCACATTTTCTATCTATACCGGTTTGTGTTTTAGTTTATGGTGTGTTTTTAATCAATTTAAATAATTTCATATCATTATACATCCTTGCTATTCATTTATTCATATTTTTTTAACTAGTTTTAAGATAATAATAGTAAAGCCAACATCAAGCTTCTCAAGGCTGGTGTTCACCGCTGTACAGATCGTCTGTGCCTCGCATTAAATTGTTTAGTAAACGTCCTAAGCCTGCGTTCAATCAAACTCACCGCATCGCACGTAAAGTAAATCCTCGCGAGCGCGGCGGTACTGGGGGCCAATTCTAGACTTTTAGAGATTAACGCTCGAAATAGAGATTTGAAATGTCGCGAAAGCAGTGTCATATCACCAAATTTGTCGAAGATAATATCGAACCGCGCTAAAATGCATATTCTAGCCACCGTTAGACTTTTACGTTAGACTTTTACTATAGAGATGTCAGAAAGAAGGTTCATTCTTAGAACTTCCACAGACTATCCCGTTGTTGTTCATGTTTATCTACGTTCCGTTTCTATCGATAGAATAGTTCGATAGCACTAACTTTATTATTGTCTTCAAATAAACATATTTCCTATTAAACGGCGTTTATAATGCGTTCTTGTTGTTGTTTATAATAGATTCATTTTCATTAGATAGTAATCAATGGACTTTTCGCACAAAATGTTAGTTACAATAATTAATTCCGGAAACACACGGAACGTTATGTACCATAAAACTGTAAACTTTGTTGTTTGTAATCTATGGTCAGTTGTCTATGAAGTGTTGTAGATATGTCATTGTCAGGATCATTACACTCAAGAGAAGGACTCCAATGACTTGAATTTTTAATTCAAAGGTTATCAACTAGATGGCCATTCAATGCAAAAAGAATATTTCTCTCGAAGCTTGAACCCCGGATACAAGTATAGACGTTGACTGTCTGATTGACTGCTCTTCTAACTGCGCCATTGAATAATTACTAAGTACGAGCTAAATTCAATCACTCCTCACTTATTGTAGGTTTATGAGAAAGTATTATTCGCGTTCTCGCTCCCAACTTGTATCCCCTACAAACAAGTAAACATCATTGACTTTTTATCAAAAAGTAAGACTAGGTGGTATGGTCTTGGTACTCTAGCCTGCTCCAAGGACCGAAAGAAAAAAAAGCCCAAAGTCACCCAAAGTTTATTAAAGATGTCAATGTCGACTACTACTCACCACTCGACACATATCTAACGGCCTTCGCTCGATAAATGTCTATAGTGATATTGCTGGAATACGATATCTATGATAAAATGTCATGTCTATTTAAATTTGACAGTTCTTGTGATATATATCTACCGTGACAAAAAAGTCACTGGTCTAGAATTGCCCCCCTGCTTCCCCTCATAAAACAAATCCTTCGGAGATTTCCATAAAGGGTTCCCAAAATATCGCCGCACGGATACTCCTCGCACGCCACAGCGCACGCAACAGTTTCTACTAATAAATTGACGCACACGGTCACGGAGCATCTAGTAGTCAGTATGACACGGCGCCACGGAATATAAAGCAGTTTGTACGGAACAGCAATGTTGGATCGACACGTATTGCCGAGAGCCAATTTCCTTGTGTCATAAAATGGAGCGAAAGCACAGGGCTTCGGTGGATGACGCCGATTGGCTGAACAGCCTTGTCGCGAGCACTCACATACACACACACACATGTATAGGATCACTGCCGTACATACATAGAACCAGAACCACTCCACGTGGAGCCCTAGCTCCTTGAAGATCGTTTCTATTAGTTTGTTATGTTCACAGCTGAAGGCGCAGGTACACACATAAATAAGATAAGACCATTGATCATAAAAAATTCATGAGAAATCTTTGGAAATTATTTTCCCGGCTTATCTTATTGAAACATTTATAGATTGAGAAAAAGTATGTTTATTTTACAACGCAGATTATATTTATGGACGTAACAATGAAGAGAAATAAATAGATGGGTAAAGAAGATAGATCGCGCTAAGGGCGTGCAATCTGTCTCCCGCCGGACGGCGCGCTATGAGCGATGGATCCCGAGCCCACTGGAGTGTACCCGGCCGCTATTACACCCGATAGCGACAGGTACCTTCATATTGACTAATGACAAGCCCTTCTAATCACATGATTGACAACTTATCCTCACGTAATCAATCTTTAATTTTGCAAAATGCCTTTCGAAGATTTGCGTTAGCGAGGAACGTTAAAAGCTTCCAGAAAGTAATACTTACACATTTATAAAAGAACAACTCTACAAGCGGATGAATAACTGTTTCCTTTACTTTTGTGTTTTGAGTTATGAAACTCTGTTATTTGTACATTGTGATACAACTTGCTCCCTTTTTACTAATATTTGATGAGACTCGCATAAAGAGGAGCAACAAACGTTCCTTCGTATTTTATATTGAAACGTTCCCTGAGAACGTTTATTGTTGAAGGCAGGTACACTCCGCAGCAGACGTTTATTAAAAATCCAGAACTTTGTTTTATTCATTGGAGACTTTTATAACTTTTTAGTAAGCCATAAAAGTCCATAGCGCAGTGTTTCTCCACACACGTCGGTCGCCGCGGTCTCGCTTGTAACGCGCCTGTTTGTAAACTCCTTGCTACATCATCCGTTCGCAGCCTGTTTCTGCCTCCCCTCTCCCCTCCCTTACTCCCCTTCACGAGGTCTATCCCGAATCTAAAAATGTTTTATCAGGCTACTCGCTTGGAACTATATAGTACCTAGACTAGACTCACAACGAGTATGCTATGAAACGTTTCAAAGTGATCCTTCTGAATAAATGTTTTTTAACTTTGACCTTAACTATTCATCCAGACATTATTATAATAAGACTAGCTTATAAATATGAGTTGCTTACCCCCGAATACTGAAACGCAACTCAGATTTAAGCACGTCTCAAGCGACGAATATTTGACAGTTTTCAATGAAAGTCTGTCAAATATTCGTCGCTTGAGACGTGCTTAAATCTGAGTTGCGTTTCAGTATTCGGGGGTAAATATCACATTTTAAAATTCTTTGTAATTTTTGTAATAAATTAAATTCCTGAAGACTTCGCACGCGAGTTTTTATTAAATTCCGGTCGACACAACCTGTCCGTAGTTACATAGTCGCGTCTGCAGGCGTCTTAGGAATGTGTTGCGAGTACATCATCCTATTGTTAGACATGTACTGTGTCATCGTTCCATCGTTCCGCGATGTCGTGTGCCTCTCAGCTCTCAGGGTGACTGATAGCCATGTAGCCAGGGGAAAGGTACATAGATACTACACAATAAAATGATTCTCATGTCGAGTGTCATAGGTAACTTGTTACACTGTCACGGTTGGTTGGTATATATTATTATGATAACAGCTGGCCTACCACGAGCTTCATATGGTTATGGTTATGGCTGTCAAAATTGTGTCAACACGTTCAAACCCAAGAAGAAAATGAATGCGTGGGTCAGCCTATCTATACACAATTTGACAGCCATAGCCATAACCATATGGAGCTCGTGGTAGCCTTGCAGTTCTCCTTCAAAGGTAGATAAACAATTTCAGTTATTCAATGTTTTTTTTATCAGAATTCATCAAATAGATTCTACTTCGGTTTGTGGTAATTGTGTCTCAGTTCCACAAAAACTATCCAAGACTAAAAAAGTTCAAACTAAATGTTCATTAGCTTTTGTCGCTGATTGTACGTAATTATTTGATTCAACAAATAAATACATTAGTGAGACGTTTACTCAGTAACAGTTTCATTAGAGGCGCTCTTAACAACATTACAACAAACTACTCATCAATAGTTATTATGTTAACAGCCGTACACATCTGTAGGCCTACCATGATCTCTGTCTGGCTCTGTCTGCATGAGTGTTTACTAAATAAATCCTACGTCAAAACGTCAAACACACACAGTATAATACACTGGTGAGCACACACAGACTCAAAACCAGAGCCAGAGATAAAGCCAGACAGAGCTCATGGTAGGCCTACTGTAATGTAAGTAGTACGGTTGTAATAACACAATATTGTTAATATCCTGAAGTAGTATTGTAAGTGTTCGCTCCTCTACTGTCATGATAATGTTATTGTATTTCATATTGTAAGTAATGTTTGTATAAACACTGCGACCGTCAACACAGCGTGCCAAGCATCACTTGCACATGTTTGCAAAAACCTCCAATGAAACTTTTGTTTCGTACTGTCTAATATTGAAATAAAATAAAATTAAATGTTTTTGTTCTCTAATAATTATTGTGTACGGCTTGGTTCCTAGTTCCTATGTTTTTTTTCGTATCGTTTTACAAAAAACGCGGGAACCAAGCCATAGCTTGTTGCCCGTTCTTGCTTCGACTTGGTCCCGTGGAACTGGCACCTAGACTCACCCTAGCGGCTAGGGTGAGTCTCACAGATCAGTATCACAATGATCACTTTGAAACGTCTTAAGGCTAGGGCCTAGCCTCATTGTGATACTACTGAATCAAGAGTTTTGCATTTGAACTAGGTATTTTTTAAATGGAAAGTTTTATTTACACCAATTGTAGTTGGTTAGCTTACTTAATAATAATAATAAATATTGTGGAAATTCCATGAGAACCAGATAGCTGATATAATACTTAAACACTTTTTTTATATAAATATTAAAAGCAAGTTGATATCGAATCGAAGAGCGACTAAGTTGATAGCAGTCAAATTTTCCTTAGAAAACTTATGATTGGTCTTGAATATTGTAAATTATCTGTAACATTTGTCTATCTTTCATATTTTTCATGATATTAATATAAATCAATATAAAAGTCAAAATCCTATAATTATTAAATAAATAATGGTTGTCATTATGACAGCGACTGCTGCTCAGAAGCCTCACATTCTTATTGCTTTTCAAATGGTCGTGCAATAACATAGCGCGCGCTAAGGGGAGCTATCCGAGCTCATCAATAGGAGGCGCGCGCTAAGGGGAGCTATCCGAGCTCATCAATAGGAGGCGCGCGCTAAGGGGAGCTATACGAGCTCATCAATAGGAGGCGCGCGCTAAGGGGAGCTATACGAGCTCATCAATAGGAGGCGCGCGCTAAGGGGAGCTATACGAGCTCATCAATAGGAGGCGCGCGCTAAGGGGAGCTATACGAGCTCATCAATAGGAGGCGCGCGCTAAGGGGAGCTATACGAGCTCATCAATAGGAGGCGCGCGCTAAGGGGAGCTATACGAGCTCATCAATAGGAGGCGCGCGCTAAGGGGAGCTATACGAGCTCATCAATAGGAGGCGCGCGCTAAGGGGAGCTATACGAGCTCATCAATAGGAGGCGCGCGCTAAGGGGAGCTATACGAGCTCATCAATAGGAGGCGCGCGCTAAGGGGAGCTATACGAGCTCATCAATAGGAGGCGCGCGCTAAGGGGAGCTATACGAGCTCATCAATAGGAGGCGCGCGCTAAGGGGAGCTATACGAGCTCATCAATAGGAGGCGCGCGCTAAGGGGAGCTATACGAGCTCATCAATAGGAGGCGCGCGCTAACTCTACACATATACATACAGAGCAGGTATAATATAGGAAGGTTCTCTCAAACGGAGACCTTTTTTGTTATTTCATCTGGGATTCTTTTGAGTTTTATTTTATTCGAGAATACGTACTGAAGAAGGAATATTATTATGTTATTTGTGTTATGTGAGCGATGTGACGCAAAACATTACTCGGCATTTTATGTTATCATTTCAGATAGGTTTGGTTTAGCGACGAATGTCTGCGAGACATAAAATGTACGTGCGTGTACTAAAAATACATGGTGGTGAAATACGCAAAATCAACAGCCGTTTTTTTTAATATATTATGTTTTAGTGTTATCCTAATCATGCTCAAATGCGCTTAGATCTCTTGATGTTCATTCTTATCACATGCAATATATATTATTCTATATAACTAATATAAAGCGTGTATAAAAAGCGCCGAGGTTTCTTTGAGCATTGCTTCCTTTATCACCTGCATCTGTTATTGCAGTTTGTATCGAGTCCAGCAAGTGCCCCCCTCCCCGCTCCCCGCGTCCCGCGCCCCCCCTCCCCGCGCCTGAGGCTCGGGCGCGGGTGAACGACTCTTTCATTAATTGCGTTCATAGTTTCTCGTATTCGCGTCCAAACTCTACTGTATACTACTCGCCACAGTGCTGGAACTACAGCTGGGTTACTGAATGTCAAAACTGTGCAACAGAAATTTTTTTTACACGATTACCAGCTTGTCTAGGGTTACACCTCAAAGATTGACCACGTCATGGGTTTTTTTTTCATTCATTCTGTAGTTTAGCGATTCTGTAACGTGATTTTTCTCACAGTAAAGCTACGAGTATGTGTGTCAAAAAATGCTTGTGACATGATGCATTTGGATTTCTGGGTTGGGGCTTTATCTTTTGCACTAGGGTCCATGCCATTTTTTCTTCTACAAAGTAGGGTTTACATTATTTTATTGTTATGTGATATTGTTATGCATGGTTTAAAAAAAAGGAACTTAAGTTTGAAGGTGCATAACGTGTATAGATGCGTTATACAGAACGTAAGCGGTGGTTCAGTGAGGGCTGTGGCGAGTGTTTCTCCTGCAGACGTGGCTGTAAGCTCGCGCGCTCTTCACTAATATTTAATTTGATATTAACTTTGAAATAAACCAACTCCGCGATATTTTTCCGCTAAAACTACATAAAACAAGTAAAGTGAGTAAATTAACTATTTACGAACCTGGCGCACTCATCATCATAATCATCAGCCTGAAAAAGTCCAAGCCCGTTTTGGGAATAAGAAATAAATAATGCAGACTTCCACACAACACTATCTAGCCCCAAACTAAGCAGGGCTTGTACTAAGGAAACCAGATAACTGATATTATACTTGCATACATTTTTTTTCTGTAAATATACATACATAGAATATAATAAAATTGGGTTTCAACCCAAACAAAGAACAAACATCTACGTTCACCACAAAAATATTTGTTGTCGGTGGGGTTCGAACCCACACCTTCCAGCGCAGAAGGCAGAGCTCTGTACTCTAATTTATACTATCGTGTCTGTGTTATCGTGATCGCCGCTCGATATATATATTTTATTATTTTTATTGTGTTTTTGTCCCTCACAGGACAGGGAGATACTATATCTTCCTGTTCCCGGGATCCGATCATCCGTCCGATCAGCTGATTCGATACAAAGGATCAACGGAGGCCGGTTACAGCTCGGACCCAAACTTATGTGAATATACTATTTTACCATTTTTTAAACAGAATTGAGTGTTATTGTTTTCTTTATTTGGTCCCGGTCTTGGCTGGTTTAGCTGAATTAGTTTTGGTCCTGTAGGCCTACCAGAAGGTCTGTCTGGCTCTGTGTCTGGCTCTGGTTTTGAGTGACACACATGTCAGTGTTGACTAAATAAATCCTACGTCGAAACGTTACACACACAGTATAATACACCGGTTAGCACTCACACAGACTCAAAACCAGAGCCAGAGACAGACAGAGCTTGTGGCAGGCCTACTGGTCGAGTGAATTCAACGCCATAATATATTATGGAATATCTATCTAGAGTATTTATGACTGCCACTGTGATAATACTCTGTATGACTCAAGGTCTATTTTTCTCGTGTTAAATTACTGGCTATTTATTAGGTAGCTCAAATCAAAACCATAAACAAAGTCAATGGAATATTACTGAATGAAATAAGATGAGTCGCTTTGAAGTGTTCACAGCTTGTCCTCCGCCATGACGGGAACACACCGGCCAATACAATCAACACGTAGGTAGGTATGTGCTTATTATATAGCAGTGACTTCGACTCGAAGCCGTTTGAAATGAAGGTTTTACCTTATTATTACCCTCATTCAATATTTATTAAATTTAATTCCGCCTTTAAAGGGATTCTGTTTGATCCATTTGTAAGTGCCAAAATCCTGCATAATTGGCGGACTCGAATAGATTTTTTTATCCTCATTCATAGAGCGGCCGCTGGCGCCGCCTGTCTCGGCGCGTCGTCAGCACCTCTTCTACTAGAAAGGAATCCCCGAGACTTCGACATTCAGCTCCACACGATATCTCAAGAGCAGGGATTTTCTCCGAAAACTTGTTTATCTTGAAAACAGGAAAAAACAATGTTCTAATTAGCCCCCAATCTGCGGCGCCCATTCAAGATGAACCGATAAAAGTAATTAGTCACCTCTTACAAGTGGGCGGTCGCCATTGTTGGCGGACGCGACTCCATTAATTACGCCATTGATGGCGGGCGCGGGCGCGGGCGCGGGATGACGTCATTAGTCCGGCGGAAGATGATTTATATCGCAGCCGGCTCAATGAAGAGGAAATCTTGATAATATCAAATAGCTTACACGTAATGGAGTTTTTGTTCCGAATCGACGAAACATCGATCTTGTTCCGATTTTAAAAGCGGATTTTATTCATCTGAACTACTTTCAGCTTTTTTTTTAATGTAACTATCTAATGGAGCAAGCGGATGGCCCACCTGATATTAAGTGGTAACCATCACCTATAACAAAGCAATGTCTCGTAGGTCATGCACGTCTGGAACGTGCCCTACGAAGCACTGCCCTGCGTCCATCAACTGGAGGCATACAGATATTCAGCGTCACGTGCCTGTAATACACCGCCACCCACACCCTTCAAACCTGTACACAGCGCTGCTGCTTCACGGCAGCAATAGGCATGCTGGTAGTACGCACCCGCACGAGACACACAGAGAGCTCTACTACTACTCATCTGCTGTTTGACGAGAGTTGAGAGTGTATATTATAAATTATATTAGTCATATGAATGAGTCATATGAATGAGTCATATGAATGAGTCATATGAATGAGTTATATTCGATGGCGGCTCATATTGGAGTTGCATAATATAAATTATTTATTCAAAGTGTTGATGTTGTGTGCGGAACACTCGTTGTTGGTGAATAACGATAACCACTAATATTTACTGCTTTAATGAATGTATCTATTTGAATAATAAATAGTCACTCAGTGGACACACATCAATAAATGGTCATTATTATTTATTCACTGTTAGCAACACAGGGGACACTTGCTTTTGTTAGAATAACGCTATACTGTAGCGACTGTAAAACTGTACTGTGTGTGTTCGAAAATATGTGTCAAGTGCACGAAAGGAGCCTCTTTGAGGCGCACTTAAAATCCTTTCACCACACTTGGTTCGAAAGAATCAGTGACACGATAAGAAGAAGAAGAAGCGACTGTACATGTTTCTTTTCTAGTGACTATTACTAATTTGTTTTTAAGAAGAGTGTCATTCGATTTGAAGCCTGTGTGTGTACCTATCTGTGACCTCATAGCTCCAAAACAAATGCTCCGATATGAATGTGATTAGAGCTACAAACAAACCAAATATCCAAACATCGTATCTTTTTCCCTTAATGTTAGTAGGATAACAAAAGTTATCCGTGAAGAGGCAACTTGAGCCATTCCGAACGATGCCGATGGTGGAGTAGTACGCGATAACACGATGTCTCTCCGCGCCGCGCACCACGCGATATGTTCTACAAACAACCATCATAGCAACACTTTACATTTGTAACGATAACAAGTTGTCATTGTTTGTATACTACTTGCTGATACAACCAGCACATGGCACCTGATGTTAAGTAGTAACCATCTACCTACTATAATAAAGCATTGTCTCGTAGGACACGCACCTTAGGAACGTGCCCTACGACGCACTGCCCTGCGTCCAACAACTGGAGGCATACAGATGTTCAGCCTCACGTGCCAGTAATTTTAAATCAGTAATTCAATGCAGAATGGTAGGGCACGTTCCTGACGTGCGTGACCACGAGGTATAGCTTTGTTATAGGCGATGGTAATCACTTTACATCAGGTGGGCCATAGGTTTGTTTCATTAGCTCGTTGTATAACATCAATAATCACAAGCCAGCCATCGTTTAAAGCAACAAAACAAGAAACCGTCTTCAAAACACAGCAAAACATCAAGTATTATTATAATAACATTCACGATAAAACTTTTCAAAGCAAGCTGAATGACCTGCATTCAATATTGTCTGTACACCTGGGAGGGAGTCCTGTAAGTATGTCGGGTCGGGTCGGTGCCGATACTGGCTTAAGAGATTACAGAGCTTCTTCTATCCCTTACTTCACCATAAGTGGATAGCGCTATTAAACGGTCGCTACTACGAGTACTTCATACAAACATTGACAAACATGATTATAATTATGAAACTAGTAGGAACTAACAGATTTGAGGATTAGTACAGGTTTGTAACTTAAAGTAAGTTACAAACCTGTAACGGCCAAATCTAGTCGATAAACTGCGCATCTTATTGTCTGAATGTGGCACCAAAAAAGGTTCTGTAAAATCAGAAAGCCTTTTCAAATTTCAAAATAAAAACTGTTCTTGACAACGGTATATTAAAAAAAATTGTACTTAAGGACGTCACAAGCAAAACAATTTAAACCAATTTAAGATAATCGTGTCAACGCTTGAAGTATCATTATACCGACTCGAAGCATAAACAACACAGAACACAATTAATTGCTCAAGCAAGAGATAAACACTAGTAAACCCACTCAATATTGATGTCTGTTACTCACTTATTGAACGTTAAGTGCGTTTAACGTAATATAACGGCGGATTATATAAACGGTGGCAACTGTTTAGGAGCTGAGGGATTGAGGTCAGACGTAAATACCCGAATATGGGTTACCGTGAGCTCGGGAGTTATTTTTGTATTGTGTTAATAGAAATAACACATTATTAGCTTAACTCCCCAGACGTGTGAGAGTAGGGCACTATTTTCGTGAGGGTTAATGATCCCAAATTTAGAAATGCGCAGAGAACAAAGGTTACTGAAGCAGGTGTTGGTATCGAGTTAGTAAGTTGAAAATGGCAATGGACAATTAATTGACAAGTCATTATTGCTCGTAGAACCGACAATCGCTGGTGAATCAAGGTTCTTGAGCTGATTAGTACGAAAATTAAACATAAAACTAGAACAAAAAATATTAAGTACTAATCCGCTAGTCGATTGGCGGATTAGTACTAAATATTTGTTCTAGTTTTATGTTAAACAATGGAGTTTCGCAAAGTCACGCCTGAATCAAATACTTAGTACTAGAATACTAAGAACCCCATTCGATAGATGAACGATGGTGTTAAAATCGAGAGAAATCTGTGGTTGGAGAGGGTAGCCAAATCGTTCTTCCTGAAAGTGTATGGAAGAGGTATGTCTAGCCGTGCACTTCTTTAAGCTGATGACGATAGTGCTTTATCATCTTATGACAAGTTTGAAGGCGTGTACGTACATATTCAATGATTTATGTGTGGTAATGCAGAGTACCTAAACAACCCGAAAAGCAATATCCACACGCACGTTTGAGCGTAGCTTCATTATAGTGAGCGCTAGCGAGGCTATAGTGCGCTATGGGCCGCGATATTGCGCTATAAATCATGAGCTTGCATCGCGCGCGCTGATTTACGAGTGCCGCCGCGTACATGGGACATGGTACATAGTGCGCAATGTACCGCGATAACTAATTCATAAATCGCGCGGACGAGAACCTAAATCTAAATAAATTGCGTGAACACAAAGCTGACATTATTGTAAAGTGGGTTTGTGTTCGTTTGAACTTTGTATCGCGATGTACGCGGCCGTGGATTGCGACTCGACGTACAATTGAAGAGTAACGGGCACAAAGTGCCGGGAAGCTACGGGCACATGACACTTTACATTACTACGTTACAAAAACCCATGGCAATAGGCCTACCATGAGCTCTGTCTGGCTATGTCTCTGGTTCTGGTTTTGAGTCTGTGTGAGTGTTGTCTAAATAAATCCTACGTCAAAACGTCACACACACAGTATAATGCACTGGAGAGCACTCATACAGACTCAAAACCAAAGCCAGAGACAGAGCCAGACAGAGCTCATGTTAGGCATGGGATGAAGCAAAAGTATTTGCGTGATTTCAAGTGGCGGCTGTAGGTCTTTGGAATGCGCTCCCTATTGACATCAAAAAGGCTCCCAATAAGTCAGCTTTTAAGCGTCTGGTTTATGAGCACTTCCTGAAGCAGATCTCATCGGACTTTAACTAATAAGTATTGTACCTTGTTGTTAATTTTAATACCTAAGCTTTCCTTTCTTTTTATGTAAGGACGCCAACGCCATTCCTACCTCTAAGGTTGGCAGGTAGAAAATGCTTAAAGCATTAAGCCCACCTTTTGTACATAGCATTAAGTTTTGTGCAATAAAGAGTTAAATAAATAAATAAATTTCAGTGATAGTACTATTAGCCTGCCCAAACAGATAAGCGCAATGGTCGGACTCGGAAGTGGCGAGCTGTTAATGTACGCTCGTGTGTGTGTGTGTGTGTACTACTCGAGAGTAACGCTCGTGTGTCTGACAGACTGAGTGATAGAGTCGCGGGTTCTTGTATACATTATATTGAGACGTGTGTCCCATCGGGGTCTCATTAACATGGGACTAATGATTAAGGAGACCACCGCAGAGTACAGGCGTTTGTGTTATAGAATTACCTTCACTTATAATTCATGACTCCCCATTTAAATGATTAAATGAGTCATGAATTATAAGTGCGTATAAACGACTTTTGTGAGTTTCGTACAACAACTTTGCTACCACGAACTTCATCACCATATCATCTTAATTTAAATTTTAAAATAACTTTTACATTTTGTGTGAAATAAGTTCACGTCACGATTGCCCTTTGAAGATTACAGCTTGTAAAGTGTTTCGTTCCCGCACATTCCAACTGTCCCGATACTCTCCGCCTCTAGTAGCGCCGCCGCCGCCGCTGCACTCTGTGGTAGCTCCACACACACATGTAGAACTCCACCGTGTACGCACACCCACGCACGCACGCACACACGCATGCGGCGTCATTATTGGCTACTCCATACATTATTCATTTGGATAATAATCCGGGAAGAATTCCTGGTAACGTGTGTGTGATGCTAATGCTAATATTATGCTCAATATTCATGGATTGCTTGTGATCAGAGAAAATGACATGTTGGATCATGGATGTAGACTTATTATTAATTATTAAATTCGGGGGAGAATGGCGAAAAACCTATCATTCTGAAAATATATGGAAGAAGTTTACACGTTTGTCCAGTTGATTGACTTGATGACTTGAAAATATTTGCGTAACAGTACATAAATTTTACTATTTTTATATTTTTTACTATTGACATTGTATTTACCTAAATTTGGCCAAAACTGTTTACTTATACTTTATTTATTTTCATTTTTCTGTCTGTCTATTATGTCTTTAATTATAGTAATTGATGTTAACCGTTGTATTAAAAGTAAATACAAATACAAATAAATAAGTACATAATATTCAAAAACATTTGGCTTATTACCATTTGCATAGAGGCTGAACTTAAGCCTCCGCTATACGCTGGTCTAAAAACAAAACACGACCGGAAAGTTGGAAAAATTTAAAATAAAGATGGCGTTGCCTGACCTGAGCTGTGAATTCATGTATTTGATACCAACTATTACTTATTCTGTGCTTGGGTCTGACATTTGTCACGACATTACAATGTGTTGACTAGAATATGCTTCGTTAGACAAAAACACAGACAGATATTCAGTAAATAAATATAACCCAATTGTTATGTTAGCTGATTCCCGTCGCAGAGTTTCCATTGCATATTTTTCATCCAGGATTGGTGATAACAATGGCAAGCTGTGCGGTATTTTTTAAACTACCACGAACGCTACATTTTAAATCTAACTTATATAGTAGTGTAGTAGTAGTAGTCTAATTTATATAGTATAACAAGCAAATAGCCCCAGATTTAATAAAAGAAACCTTCCACCAAGAGAGATTTTCCTCATATTATGCAAAACCAGAGTGAGTTGCAAGTTCATAAATGTCGGTAGTCGGTGAATGAACACTTGTATTTTTTAAAGGTAAAAAACGGAACCCTTATAAATTCGTCATGTCTGTCTGTCTGTCCATCCGTATGTCACAGTCACTTTTTTTCAAAAAAATGAAATGAAATGAAAAGAAATAATTTATTTGCTTGAAGTATGGTACTTACAAAACTGTAAAAGCTATATGTACTGATGAAACTTGGTAAATAGATGTATTCTGTAAACCGCATTATGATTTTTATACTTAGAACTGACACTCAAAAAATATTTTTTCATAAAACTTATGAGTTTGCTTAACATTAAGTAAAAGATTATTAAACCAGTTAAGTATTTACGACAGAGATGCGTTAACGTCATCGTAATTAGCCTTCTATCTATCGACTTTAAAAATTAATGAGGTATCGTCAGCAAATAGTACTGTTTCACATAGTTTTTTAACCAAAAAAGGAAGGTCATTTACGTACACTAGAAACAAGAAAGGACCTAATATCGAACCTTGTGGCACCCCTATGTCAATAACTGACCCAAATGATCTCTCACCGCCCACATCAACTTTAAGAATTCTATCAGTCAAGTACGATTGTAATAAGTCAATGGAGCGATTTAGAATACCGTAATGTTTAAGTTTAGATATTAAGAGGGTGACGGACGCAGCTCGCAACTTCAATTCGAGGCGCGGGCAAAAATTGCTCCGAATATAGCTATCTCTATTCATTTGATGCGGGCGCCACGGAATATATAATAATAGTATACACACACAGGCGCTCGTGTGACGCGCTACTTCTATACGTGAATCCAACCATAGTGCCGCGCTTGTGCGTGTGCGTCAGCCACTGATAACGATTTTTATGCATTGCCTAATTTCGTCAACGTTACTAACACCCGTTTTCACTAAACCTAGGCGACGCCTAAATCGGATGCCTAAATATTAACGGGCCGACGTACACAGCTCGCAACTTCAATTCGAGGCGTGAGCAAAAACTGCTCCGAATATAGCTATCTCTATTCAATTGATGCGGGCGCCACGGAATATATAATAGTAGTATACACACACAGGCGCTCGTGTGACGCGCTACTTCTATACGTGAATCCAACCATAGTGCCGCGCTTGTGCGTGTGCGTCAGCCACTGCTAACGATTTTTATGCATTGCCTAATTTCGTCAACGTTACTAAGCGTCAGATAGGCTAGTGGCTAGGGCGTGCGGATTCACACTGAGAGGACGAGGTGGGCGGGAGTTCAAATCTGGTCAAAGAGAGTTGACTTTTTGCACCCTACAATTTTATGTTTTTATTTTTTGTGGCTGCATTACCTGACTAACCCTCTAAGCTTATTGCTTGCTTGTTTCGCTTTTCTAGTATTCAATAAGCAAGGATTGGTCATGCTCTGAATGCAAGAATAAAGTGAAAAAAAAAACAACATTCCTGAACCGATAAAGAACCTTCAGAGTAGCTATTTACGCACTTAGAAAAGACACCAGGAAATTCTCTAACATGATACGAGTGAGTTTATTCATCAGGTAGGGTTTGTGCGGGTTCTGGACCAAATTGAAGAAGAGTAAAGAGAACCATTGACTCCGAGTTGAGTTGAGAGAGCCATTGACCCCGGCGCGGAGCGATGGAGTTGTGGTTGATGACGTTCCAGTAGAGGATGATGGGTGGGAGTCTGCTCAACATCAGGTGTGGTGTGGTTTGCTTGACCTCATTGGCCTAGTGGTTGGAGGGTGCGGGTTCAAAATCAGTGATAACGTTACAGTAATAGATGATGGGTGGGGTCCGCTCTACGTCAGGTGGGGTGTGGTTCGCCAGACCTCATCGGCCTAGCGGTTGGGGGGCGTGGGTTCAAAACCAGTCATGACGTTACAGTTGAAGATCATGGGTGGAGGTCCGCTCAACATCAGGTGGGGTGTGGTTCGCCAGACCTCATCGATCACACACACACAGCAATAAAAAACACGCAAAGCGGCTCACTTACCAAAGTACAGAAAGTCTAATAATGTGACTGCATTTAAAAATATACTTTATTCGTTGAGCAATTAGGTTGCTTTTATTCTGCTTATTTAAATTCGCAAAACCAACGATTGCGAACATCGACCTACAATTACATGGACCTCGGCTTTCGCACAAAACTCGCGAAAAAAGTGTACCAAGCTAACCTACTATAGGTGGATACTTATATAATGATTATAAACAAACTGAAAAAAAAATTATTTATGTCTCATCACAATTACTATATAGAACTCAATTTTGATTGCATGAAGCAACTTCTAGTGAACGTTACAGAAATTTTTCCAAGTCTTTTTATCAATATTTCCACCAGACGTTGAGCAGTACTCTGTTTATTGAGCTCCAGTTATATAAAGAAAAACTATTTTGTTAAAGTATTTCTCAGTCTTTTTATCAATATTTCCACCGGACGTTGAGTGGTAGCAGTTTTTTGAGCTCCAAATAAATAAAGTTTTTTTTTTAATTTCTTAGTCGTTTTATCAATATTTCCACCTGACGTTGAGCTGTAGTTTATTTCTTGAGCTCCAGAAAAATAAAACAGAAATATGTTGTTCAAATTTTTACAAGTCTTTTTATCAATATTTCTACCTGACGTTGAGTGGTATCAGTTTTTTTAAGCCCCAGATAAATAAAGAATAAAAATATTTTGTAGCCATTTTTCTTAGTCCTTTTTTCAATATTATAACCTGACGTTGAGCGGTAGTCGGTTGTTTGAGATTCAGATAAATAAAGAAAAAAAATATTTTGCTGAAATTTTTCCAAGTCTTTTTATCAATATTTCCACCTGACGTTGAGTGGTAGCAGTTTTTTTAAGCCCCAGATAAATAAAGACTAAAAATATTTTGTGGCAATTTTTCTTAGTCCTTTCATCATCAATCTTTCCACCTGACGTTGAGCGGTAGTCGGTTTTTTGAGATCCAGATAAATAAAGAAAAAAAATATTTTGCTGAAATTTTTCCAAGTCTTTTTATCAATATTTCCACCAGACGTTGAGCGGTACTCTGTTTATTGAGCTCCAGTTATATAAAAAAAAAACTATTTTGTTCAAGTATTTCTCAGTCCTTTTATCAATATTTCCACCGGACGTTGAGTGGTAGCAGTTTTTTGAACTACAAATAAATAAAGAAAAAAAAAAATTTGTTGTAATTTTTCTTAGACCTTTTATCAATACTTCACATACAGGGTGGAATTTTGTAATGCCACCTGGAGGGAAAGTACTCTTAATACTCCAGATAGAAAATTTTACTCACAGGAAACATTCCTTTATTTTTGAATAGAAAGCAAACTGCATTCAAAGTTTTTCGAAAATTCTCTCACACCCGGGAATTGAACCGGCTAAAATCAGAAAAATTATACCTTGTACTTTTATTGCATCGATCGTTAGTCAATTATAAGGATGAAATCTCTCTAACAAACATAATAAATTAAATGAAAGAAAAACCAGGAAATCTTAAATTAATTTAATTATTTACAAAAAATGGATAACTAACTAGTTACTTGAAATTAGTTGCTTGAAATGGGCTCCATTCTCTTGGATACACAAATTTATTCTTTTAACGAATTCATTTCTTTAAAAGAATAAATTTATTCCTTAAAAAAAAAAATTAATTTAAAAATTATTTTATTTTTAATTTTAGAAATTGCTTTCTATCCAAAAATAAAGGAATGTTTCCTTTGAGTAAAATTTTCTATCTGCAGTATTAAGAGTACTTTCCCTCCAGGTGGCATTACAAAATTCCACCCTGTATAGAAATTAATGGTTCATAATTTGTTTTAGTCGAAATGTTGGCTTTTTTCGAAATTTCGGCAGACTTTTTGACCTAGTGCTGCACCTTGATTTCGTTTACCCAACCTACAACCTACCTAGGTACTTAGTATTTCCCATCTTCACTTAGTACCCTTCCTAAACTAACAATTATCAAATATCTAAGCATTATGTTTTATGCCAGTGTAGGTATTTAACTAGTCCGAAGTCCGAGCGATTCACACACACAACCGAAGTGTCCCGTGTGCTTCAAGCGTTTCCTCCCCCTGCACCCCGCCACCCGCACCGTGCGTGCGCGATAGCAATAGTAGCCGTTCGAAAATGCCATGAATTTGATCGTGTTCCGTAATACCAAAAATGATGACTGAAAACTTTTTGTATTCTTTACATAGTATTGTTATTCTGTAACTAGACAATATAAACTAGGTTCCTTAACAAAAAACACGTAAGATATTGTTGTTTTTAGTACGAAACCAATAGGTAGAAAACTTGATAAGTTTAGCATAAAAATGTGCAAAATGCGATTGGTGTTTATTTCATTTTAGGTAAGTAATTTGAAATAAAAACTGTTGAGGAACCTAGATAAATACTATGCAAATACAATTATTACAATAATATAGTGTAAATCTGTCTAAATTAGAAATCATTTTGGTATTCCGTTTGTATGAAAATTTTCCATACGTCAGCCCCTTAACTAGTTTTTTCGTGTGCGCGAGCTGCAAGCAGCTCGCGTGTCGGTGTGCTACTCCCAGTTTTACATTACACTTGCACTTGTAAAACCCCAAAAAGTAGTAAAGAAAGTCCTAAGTAACTCTAAAAGTCGATCAGTGAATCAAGTTCCTCAGTGTAGTAAAACCCCAATCAAAGTCCTAAAGAACCCTAAAATTGTTTACATAATCAAGGTCCTAAGTGAAGTAAAATTCCAATTAAAGGCCTAAGGAACCCTAAAAGTTGTTTATTTTATCAAGTTCCTCAATGTAGTAAAACCCCAATCAAAGTCCTAAGGAACCCTAAAAATGTTAACATTATCAAGCTCCTAAGTGTAGTTGAAACTCCAATCAAAGTCCTAAGGAACCCTAAAAGTCGAACACTTAATCAAATTGCTCAATGTAGTAAAACCCCAATCAAAACCTTATACGGAACCCTAAATTGTACGTCAAGCCAAAACCCTTAACGGGTCGAAACCGCTGGAAGGAACCCAAACGTTGACTACCGGGTCGCGTGCATCGCGAGCTGCAAGCAGCTCGCGTCCTCAATCTCACCTCACCTCAAACGTTCCCACAGGGGCGGAACCCTAAACCAAGTGAAGATCCAATCAAACACCTTAAAAAACCTAAAATTCAATCTCCAATCATAGTCCTCAGTCGAATGAACCGTTTGAACGACCTTAATCGGACGATTTTTGCAAAACCGGAAGTGGCACAGCCGCCATTTTGAATTTTGAACTCAGTCTAGTGAACATTTTTTCACACCCCTAAGACACCCTAAATTTCAGTAGGAGGGGGTTCTAAATTTCAGTAGGGTGGGCGTGGTCGCGTGGCGGCTCGCTCCGCTCGCCGCAACGTTCCCCCCGGGTTCAGGAGGAGGGGGTTCTGGGGGCTTGAGGGGGGGGTCACAGCACGGCTCGCTTCGCTCGCCGCGACCCTCCCCCCGGGTTCAGGAGGAGGGGGTTCTGGGGGACTTAGGGGGGGGGGGGGTCACAGCAGGCTCGCTTTGCTCGCCGCACTGTTCCCCATGGTTGCATGGCGGCTCGCTTCGCTCGCCGCAATGCTCCGCTTGGAAGATACGAAGGGGGGGGGGTGAAAAAAGGGGCAAGAGGGGGGTGTTTTTTTTGTTTTTTCAATTCAGGAAGAAACCCTCTATACGAAACCCCAATCGAAAACCCCCTATCTCGACGGCATCCGGTAGCACTCACAAAAGGGGGGGTCCTGGGGGGCAAGGGGGGCAATTTTTTTGTACAATAACATTCTTATCTTTTTTCTTCTCTTTCGTCTTCTCCCTTTTAATCTTTTTTTTTCTGAAAAGTAATATTTCATCAAAATCGGCTTAGCCGTTTTGTTTTATTGTTTGTTACTGCATACCTTCGTCATTTAATTTTATGATCCAATTTAGTAATTTTTTCTTTTATCTAAAAGGTTATACTTCCAGATCTGTATGTAAATCTAGTAAGTATAACTTAGTGCATAGAATTCATGCCTATGGAAATAAATAATAATAATAATAATAATAATGCTGGACAATTCACACAACATGATCTAGCCCCAAGCTAAGCAAAGCTTGTGTTATGGGTGCTAGATAACTGATATACATAATACAATACATTACATGCATAGAGAAATTATTTATGGGTGGCTTTAAGCTTTGCACTCATTTAGGCCTTCGGTGCTCATTGCGGTGGAGATCAGTGAAGCATTGTGAAATAACACTGTCTATTCGACTTATATTATTGTATTTTATCGGCATTTAAAAATATTAGGTATACCAAAGAGTTTCGACAACCCCAACTGACTCTTCAAAGTTCTGTCAAACGCAAAATCTTGGGAAACTCCTTGCTGCGTGTATAGAAATAGGCACATGTATTTTGGTATTTGGGTATTTGAGCGCACCGTGCATGAAGCCTTTGACAGAAAGTTCCAGAATTCGGGACATTACAGACACCTCCAGATTTAAAAGACGGCAATCAAAAATACTCTAAACCCATGATATTATTGTTATGACTGGGCTCTCAGCTCATTTATTAGTAGCTCTGCCTTCTGCGCCATAGGTCGTGGGTTCGATCCCCACCGAGAACAAATATTTGTGTGGTGATCATAGATATTTGTTCTCCATCTGGATGTTATATTGTTTTCCAAGTACCTATGTATTTACAAACAAAATGTATTTAAGTATTACATCAGCTATCTGGTTCCCATAATACTAACTCTGCTTAGTTTAGGGCTAGATAGTGTAGTGTAGATTGTCCATAATATATATATATATACTTCCTTTTCATTGTAATGGGCTCCCAAACTCTTTGCAAAATCGACACTATTTTTATAAAGGCCTAAAATCGGCTACATAGTTTTTGAGTCTTCTTCTTGTCATGTCAATAGAAAATTAAAGCTGGTGTGGTGGATTATGAATGTGCCTCAAAAGTTTTGCTACTTCACGTTGGTTTCATTTATTGTTTTCCTTCACCGTTAGAGTGTACTGACATAGTGCACATAGGTTTTTTGGCAGATAAACTAATTTGTGCATGACGGGGTTTGAACACACGCCTTTAGAATCAAAAAGCGGGTCGCTACGACAATATAACCGGTGCTAAGCAACCAGAGCGCCCCTCCACCTAATGGACCGATGACATTCTAAAGATCGTGGGAAATCGGCAAATTGTTTTTTCATGGAAATGTATAAAGGAGGTCTATATCTAGCAGTGGACTTCTACTTACTGATGATGATGACGGAAAGCACTGGGTAGATAGGAAGATAGCTACTTATGCAACTACAAAAATGGAGGTATTTAACAAAAGCATTGCGCTTCGCTGGTCACGCACGATAGGAACGTGCCCTAGAATGTACTAGATAAGTTATATGCTACATAAAATATATACTTCTACAGGCTGATGATGATGTGAATACAGGTTATCGATCATAATGTATGATGAAGATGGTATTATGTCATTTCGTTATACTGTGACAATTTGTTTTATGTTACACTGTGGCAAATTTATAGTACCAGTAGTAGCTATGATTTAATCTAGGGTATATTTTACGTAGTCAGAGATGAAATGTCATGTCGCGAAATTTGACATAGACCTCACCTCGTCGGCCGCGCGGGCTGTACTGAGAGAAGTAGCTAGGAAATCCTACCTATATATATTTTTGAAAATTTTATTTTTTTATAAAAACTACGGCAACTAAGAAAAGTGCAATAACATCAGGTTTTTACGTATTTATTTAGGTATACGGGAACAAAACTTTCATTGCAATGGCTCTAACAGCAACGGAAAAAAACCATTTCAAATCTAAAAAAAATTGAGAGTTTTTGGCAAACTTTGCGTTCAATTTTATCGAACCCAGTGAGTTTAAGAGAATTTCTAGCCGGAACATAATTTTTTTACACCATTTAATTGTTATATTTATCAAAAAAATTAAATGGATTCGTCCATACAACGAAAAAAAATGCTACTTTACATTTTCGGTTTCACCTGATGTAGGCCCTTAATGAACTCTGTGAAGTTGATCGTTTAGTTGTAATAGCTAGTTTGCCACCGCTATAGGAAGTAGGAAGGCTGTGGTCGGGTGCAGTCGGGTGAGGCGACTAGTAGTATTTGTGCTTCGATGAGAGGCGAGAGGATCAAACGCACAACTTGTCGGTATTGTATGCAAAGATGCCTTTAACGGAGATTCCCTGAAAATTAAACCTGAGGACGGAAACACGAGCCAAGAGGTACTGACAAATATATTTAATAAGAATCGGGGCTCTCGAGTTTCAAATAAGATCAATAATGCCTTATTTTTGCCCCAAAATTAAATTTGAAAGACTTTCCCAGTACATAGGGGTAGATTATGTAGGGATACACCGGAAGAAGCTTCCGATGCGATTTCTGTTTGATATTGTGTGAACTGCATATTATTATGTGCTCTCATCGGGTGTACAGTCAGCAGCAAACGTTGATGAAGATAAGATTTAGTTTTCGAAATACTTCTTATTTCCGCTACTGAATTGTATGTCTTCTTCTTCTTAAATTTAAGAGTTTAGCTCTTGTCAGGGTTTTGATGCAATTTTCTCTAAGTATGTCTTTCGAATGCGGCCTCCTTGACTTCCTTATACTATTAAGTTGAAGGAAAACGGGAAGAAAAAGGCCAAAAATAAGTTACCTGAGCCAGTTAAAAGAAAAGGTCACTGCTTATATACCTAATGGTAAATTTGTTATAAACCAAAGCATATCTATCTAAATCTTAACCAATTTCATCATGCAGTAGCTTTTGAGTTATCAAAAATTTTAAATGCAATTAAATTCTTCAACTACTCATGTATTTCCTTCGGCGAGTGTACCGGCAGCGAGTTGTTTGCTCAGCACATCTAAACACAGCATCCGGTATTGTTATTGGAAAGCGGTTTGCATTGCGCGCGGTACCAGCTGCTCTAGTAGTACTATCGCCATGCACTCGTTACTATATTCATATTGACTGGTAGCTTCCATGCACAATGCCAATATTGTACATGTTGGGATGTTATAGCCTTTATACATACAAACAGATAGCATTATACATATATGTATAATAACCATCAGCTTAAGGCATACAGTAGCCCGTAGGATCTGGCTCTGGTTTTGAGTCTGTGTGTCTTGACTAAGTAGATTCTACGTGGAAACGTCACACACGGTATAATACACTGGTGAGCACTCACATAGACTCGAAACCAGATTCAGAGAGCCAGACAGAACTTGTGGTAGGTCTACTGATGTTCAGCCTCGCGTGTCAGTAATTTCACCGGCACCCACACACACCCTTCAACACATTAAACACAGCTTGGCGGCACAAATAGATAAAATGTTAGTACTTTTCTAGACGAGCCCTTCATAAAGAGTTACCAGTGTGGCGATAAAATTAACTATGTGAGTCTAGGTGCCAGCTTCAACTGTCTTTCTTGGAAATGTATGTGGCAATTATTTGTGTGGTGAACGCAGATGTTTGTTCTCTATCTGGGTGTTCTATTGTATTCTAAGTATGTGTTTACAAAAAAAAAGAATGTAAGTAATTATATCAGCTATCTGGTTCCCAAAGTACAAGCTCTGCTTAGTTTGGGGCTAGATAGTAATGTGTGAATTGTCTACAATATTTATAATCCCGCAGTGGTCTTCTTCAGATTGATGATGATGATAGTTGTTAAAGTATAGCTTTAGTATAGCTTAATAGCCAAGGAAATGTAATAGCCAAGGAAATGCAAAAAATGAGAAACAAGGCAGTGATTAAACCATTAGCCGGGCATCAGCAGCAGGTCACTGGACCACTGGTAAGTGCCAAAAATTCGACTATTAACCAGCATAATCACAGCTCAAGGACTATCAGCAACACCAACCAAAACGTATCCTACGCCCAAGCGGCTGCCAAAAGCACAATTTCCGTACAACTTAACGAGCAGGCCAAACAATTAAACGGCAACAAGCTGGACGAAATACTAAAACTCATGAGCACTTTCGATCAGCGTCTACAGAAAATTGAAAATAGCACTAAAACTGCTATACTTAAGGCCAAACAATGATTAGTTCAATTAAAATAATGGCTTGGAACTGCAACGGGCTACAGAAACACCAGAGTGAACTGCAAGTAGTCCTTGATATAGAAAATATAGATGTGTGTCTTATATCAGAAACACACTTTACTAAGCAATCCCATATTAAATTCAAAGGTTATACAGTTTATCATGCACTTCACCCAGATAATAAAGGTAGGGGTGGCAGTGCTGTTATCATAAAGAATAATATCAAACACCATGAAAACAGTAAATACGAAGAGCCTGATATACAATCTGTATCCATCAGTATCAACACCAAGAAGTTCCCTCTCACGGTAGCTGCCATATACTGCCCACCAAGGCACGCAATAAAAAAACATACCTACCTGAACCTTTTACAACCACTGGGAGAAAGGTTCATATTAGGAGGTGATTTTAACGCTAAAAATACCTACTGGGGCTCGAGACTTACCAATACCAAGGGAAAAGAACTAATGAAAGCAATAACAGAAACAAGCAGTGATGTTATATCAACGGGATCCCCAACCTACTGGCCAACCGACCCGCTCAAAATACCCGATTTAATCGACTTTTTTGTGTATAAAAATATATCACATAACTACCTAAAAACAGATCAGAGTTATGACATGAACTCAGACCACTCTGCCATATACCTAGAAATAAAAGACAAAATTGAACTTAAGGAAAGTACACCTAGCTTAGTAAATAAATACACAGACTGGGAGAGTTTTAAAATAGAATTAGAAAATAACATAGACCTCAGGGTACCCTTGAAACATCCAGAGCAGTTGAATTCTGAAGTAAATACATTTGTGACGCTTATACAGAAGACTGCCTGGGAAAACACCCCAGAAATAAAAAAAAGGGTAGCAAAAAACAATTATCCCAAATTTATTATAGAACTCATCCACAAAAAAAGAAGACAGAGAAAGCAATGGCACCAATCACGGTCTCCGCAAGATAAAAAAAAGCTTAACAGTCTCACAAAACAACTGAAAATGCAAATACAACATTTCAATGATAATACTACCCACTCATATCTTCAAAATCTATCCAATAACCGCAATAGTAGTTATTCACTTTGGAAAGCTACAAAAAACTTAAAACGACCTATAACTCAAATTGCTCCTTTAAAAGAGGATAATGGGAAATGGGTTGTTAGTAATGAACAAAAAGCAAAAAAGTTTGCAGAGCATCTAGAAGACATCTTCAAACCGAATGAAGGTCCAATAAGCTTCGAAACCACAAGTCTTTGTGACGTACGGGACGAAGATCTCGATTTCATAAAACCAGTTTCCCCAAGAGAAGTACTCAGTGAAATTACCAAGAACATCAACCCGAGAAAATCACCAGGATTTGACCTTATTTCGGGTGAAATATTACACAATCTTCCCAGAAAAGCTCTTATTAAACTTACTAATATTATCAATGCTGCACTAAGACTGAAATATGTGCCAGACTTATGGAAAGTAGCTGAGGTAATTATGATAGCAAAACCGGGTAAGCCATGTCATGACGTAAAATCATACAGACCAATCTCCCTGCTACCTATAATATCCAAACTATTCGAAAAGCTATTATTAAAAAGGCTAAAGCCTCTGATAGAAGCTAACAATATCATCCCAGAGCATCAATTTGGATTTAGAGAGAAACACTCAACGATAGATCAAGTACATAGAATCACAAATATAATCGAGAAAACATTAGAAGAAAAAAAAGTGTGTTCCACCATATTTCTTGATGTAGCACAGGCCTTTGATAAAGTTTGGCACGAAGGCCTCATACGCAAATTAAGGCAAATCCTACCCGTGCCTTACGCAGAAATATTGCAATCGTACTTAACAAACAGAGTCTTTAGAGTAAAGCATGAAGATGCCTATTCAGAAATAAAACCAATTGAAGCAGGGGTGCCACAAGGAAGTGTATTAGGTCCGGTCCTGTACCTTTTATACACCAGTGACATTCCAGAACTAGAAAATAATACTATAGCAACCTTCGCTGATGACACTGCCATAATGGCTGTAGGAGCCTCTTACGCAGAAGCAGCAGAAAAGGTCCAAGTAGCAGTTAATAAAATCCATGACTGGACAGTACAATGGAGAATCAAATTAAATGAAACAAAATCAGTCCACGTTAACTTCAGCTACAAAAAAGAAAATTACCATCCTATTTTTATTAATAGCAAGCTCATACCATATGAAAATAACGCAAAATACTTAGGCATGACGCTTGACGCAAAGCTACGCTGGAAAGCTCACGTCAAGAAGAAAAAGGAAGAGTTGGAACTAAGATACAAAAGCATGTACTGGTTACTTGGAAGAAACTCTCCAGTGTCCGTACACAACAAAATACTATTGTACAAACAAGTCCTTATGCCAGTATGGACCTATGGTATACAGCTCTGGGGCTGTACCAAAAAGAGCAACATAGAAATAATCCAGCGATTTCAAAACAAAGTACTCAGGGGCATAGTGAACGCTCCCTGGTACATACGCAACGACGATCTCCAAAGGGACCTTAACATTGAGATCGTCGATAAAGTGATAAAAAAACACGCAGAAGCTCATGAACAAAGGCTTCTTCACCATGTGAATGTCGAGGCAATCCAGCTCCTTGACAACACGGACCTAGTGAGAAGGCTCAAAAGGAAAAAACCTTTTGAGTTAGTGTAGTGTATATACAATAGTGAACTGTAGTGTAAGTGTAAACTAGTGCTACGTTTTAAGAACACAAGAACAAAGTGTTTCCCCTTACGTGAATAGAGACAATAAGAAACGTGCTTATGGACACATTCTTAGAATAGCAATGTAGAAATTTAAGTCAGCATAAAATTGCTCATTAGCCTACATTATGGCTAGATCGTAATCTTATTAGGATACATTATTTATAATATTATAAGTGTGTAAACTAAGTAAAAAAAAAAAAAAAAAAAAAAAAAAAGTATAGCTATGTGTGTGTGTGTTAGTGTGTACACAGATAGCGTCCACAGTGATACTGACTTACACCTAAGAACTCTGTATGTACTTAAACTAAACCTTGTTTATGCAATAAATGTATTGAGTATTGTATTAGAGCGGCGCGTGGCGTGGCGTGGCGTGGCGTGGCGTGGCGTGGCGTGGCGTGGCGGCGCGTGGCGTGGCGTGGTGGCGCGTGGCGTGGCGGCGCGTGGCGTGGCGGCCGCGGCTGCACTCGGGTCGACTCGCATTAGCGGTATTAGTGGAGCTAATCATTACAAATAGCGAGCACTGCATGTGTTAGCATGCTTACTCACAAGGCTGATTAAACAAATGGTCAGAAGAATATTCTGAAGAAAAAATACATCGAATGGACTCACTTATTAATGGACTTTGGAATTAAAAATCTGATAAGAATCAGGACTGTTCTGTCAGACATTTCTTTAAACCTTTTGGTACCAAATAATAAATAATATAAGTAGATAGATAGATAGAAAATACTTTATTGCACACCACATAAAACTAACAAGGGAATACAGAAAAACATCAAAGTGGAATACAATGGGCGGTCTTATCACTAAAAGCGATCTCTTCCAGACAACCTTGTAAGTACCTACTTACTAAGTGATTTTTTGAAGAATTTGACTTAAAATATCCCAAAAGCCCTATTCAATGTTGTAGAAATTGCTTTTTTTTTTTTTTTATGTAACTAGATGATTTTTTTTTTTTTTTTTTTTTTTTTACTAAATTAGTGTACTACATCTATGCGGTACCCTAATTAATATTACAATCTAGCCTAGTAGGCTAATGAGTAATTTTGCTTTAGCTTAGTTTTATAAAATAAGTATTAGGTACTAAGAATGTGTCCATTGGCACTTTTCTTACTGTCTCTAACTAATTAAGGTGACACTTTGTTTATGTGTTCATTAAAGTAGCACTATCACTACACAATATTAAGTTTATCACTACACTAACTCAAAAGGTTTGGTCCTTTTGAGTCTTCTTACTAGGTCTGTATTGTCGAGGAGCTGGATAGCCTCTACGTTAACATGGTGATGGAGTCTTTGTTCGTGACTTTCCGCGTATTTTTGAATAGTTTTATCGACGAACTCTATATTAAGGTCCCGATGGAGATCGTCGTTTCTTATGTACCAGGGTGCATTTACTATTCCCCTGAGTACTTTACTTTGGAATCGTTGGATGATTTGGATGTTGCTCTTCTTGGTACAGCCCCAAAGCTGAATACCGTAGGTCCATACTGGCATAAGGACTTGTTTATACAATAAAATTTTGTTGGGTACTGTTACACTGGAATTTCTTCCGAGTAGCCAGTTCATCCTTTGGTATTTTAGCTCTAACTCAACTTTTTTCTTCTTGACGTGAGCTTTCCAGCGAAGCTTCGCGTCAAGTGTCATGCCCAGATATTTTGCCGTATTTTCATATGGAATGAGCGTGTCGTTAATAAATATTGGGTGATATTCTTCCTTTTTGTTTGTGAAGTTAACGTGAACCGATTTGGTTTCATTTAGTCTAATTCTCCATTTTACTGTCCAGTCATGGATTTTATTCACTGCTGCTTGAACCTTTTCTGCTGCTTCTGCATGGGTGGTGCCCACAGCCATTATGGCAGTATCATCAGCAAAGGTTGCGATAGTGTTGTTTTTGAGCTTAGGGATATCACAGGTATATAGAAGGTACAGGACCGGACCTAAAACACTTCCCTGTGGAACCCCAGCTTTGATCTCCTTTAATTCGGAGTACTCGTCATCTTGTCTTATTCTAAAGACTCTATCAGATAAGTATGACTCGAGTATATCTGCCAATACTTTCGGTAACATCTTTCTTAGTTTTAACATGAGTCCTTCATGCCAGACTTTATCAAATGCCTGAGCTACATCCAAAAAGACAGTAGAGCAGACTTTTTTGTCTTCAAGAGTTCTCTCAATTATGTTTGTAATTCTATGGACTTGGTCTATTGTAGAGTGTTTCTCACGGAAGCCAAACTGATGTTCTGGAATAAGGTTCTTGTTGTTAATTATTGGTTTCAGCCTTTTAAGGAGAAGTTTCTCGAATAATTTTGACATAATGGGTAATAAAGAGATTGGTCTGTATGACGATGCATCTTGTGGTGGTTTTCCTGGCTTTGGTATCATTATAACTTCAGCCACTTTCCATAAATCTGGTACATGTCTTAGCCTTAGTGCTGCATTGATAATAGTTGTTAATTTAACGAGGGCTTTTTTTGGGAGATTATGGAGAACCTCTCCTGAAATGAGATCGAAACCCGGGGATTTTTTTGGATTGATGTGTTGTTTTATTTCATTCGCTACCTCTCGAGGTGAGACAAGCTTTATATCATAATTTTCATCACATACCTCATGTATCGTGCTTTCGTCAATTATTTGAGCTTCGTTGGGTTTGAATATATTTTCTAAGTGCTCCGCAAACTTTTCGGCTTTCTGTTTATTGTTGACAGCCCATTTACCGGATCCTATACTGATTGGTGGGATCTGAGTATTAGGCCGTTTCAGGTTTTTAGTTGCTTTCCAGAGCGAGTAGTCTGTACTACGGTCACTGGTTAGGTTTTGGAGGTATGTATGAGTTGAGACGTCAATGTGGTTCTGAATTTGGTTTTTCAAATTCTTGGTTAGCCTATTTAGCTTTGCTTTGTCTTGTGGAGACCTAGATTGATGCCATTGTTTTCTCTGTTTTCTTTTTTGTCGTATTATGTCCTTGATTTCTTTTGGATAGCTATTTCTTGTAGCCCTTCTTTTACATACTGGAGTGTTTTTCCACGCAGTCTTCTGTATAAGTTTAATAAATTTGTCTACTTCTAAGTTGAGCTGCTCTGGACTTTTAAGCGGTACTCTTAAATCTATATTGTTATTTAGTTCTATCTTAAAACTCTCCCAATCTGTGTGTTTATTTACTAGGGTCAGAGTGTTTTCTTTGTACAGTATACTATCAGTAATTTCTAAATATATAGCAGAGTGATCCGAATTCATGTCATAACTCTGTTCTGTCCGGAGGTAGTTAGGACATATATTTTTGTATATAAAAAAGTCTATTAAATCAGGTATTTTTTGTTGATCAGTTGGCCAGTAAGTAGGTGATCTTGTGGATGTAGCATCACATTTTAGCTCTTTCATTGCACTTAGGAGCTCTTTGCCTTTTGTGTTTGTTAGTCTGGAGCCCCAGTACTTATTTTTGGCATTAAAATCTCCTCCGAGTATAAATCTTTTCCCAAGTAGTTGAAACAGACTTTTGTACGTTTCTTTTTTTATGGTATAGCGTGGTGGGCAGTATATTGAAGCTATTGTAATGTTATTTTGATCAGTACTGATGCATATAGCAACAGATTGGATCTCAGGCTCTTCGTATTTAGCTTTCTCGTGATGTTTAATGTTTTCTTTAACTATAACTGCACTGCCCCCTCTACCTTTATTGTCCGGGTGTAGTGCATGGTATATTTTATATCCTTTAAATTGGATGTGTGATTGCCTTGTAAAGTGTGTTTCTGATATGAGACACACATCTATATTTTCTATATCTAGGACTACTTGCAGTTCATTTTGATGTTTCTGTAGCCCATTACAATTCCAAGCCATGATTTTAAGTTTGCAAATCATTTTGAAGTTCTAGGCATAGCTATTTTGTTGCTATGTTCTATTATTTTTAGGCGTTCATCAAAAGATGTCATCAGCTTAAGGATTTCGTCTAGTTTGTTGTTGTTAGTGACGTCATGCCCCTTGTTTTGCACAACAGGCGTAGTATTTTTGGCAGTAGCTTGCGCGTAGCTAACGCTCTTGTTTGCAGTTGACGACAGTTTAGCAACACTAGAGTGTTGGGTAGTCGTTTGTTGCTTACCACTCGCTGTTTGCCGAATCGTATCAGGTTTTTTAACATTTTTGCTTCGAATTTTCTGCATTTCCTTTGCTATCATGCATCCTCGATAATTAGCTGGGTGTGCGCCTCCACAATGCACGCACTTTGGCTTCTCACTTGTGGGCTTTTTACAGTCCACTGTCAGGTGTTTTCCGATGCATTTAACACACCTAGGTTCTTTGCCACAGTATTTATGCGTGTGGCCATACACCTGGCATCTTTTACACTGGGGTATCAGCTTAGGAGATCTAAGCGGTTGTATATCAACCGTACATCCCAGTATGATCCTTATCTCGTAGATTTTGTTTATCTCTTCTTTGTTATTGAAGGTAAGCATGAACATATTAAGTGGCTCCTTTGTTTTCCAGCTTAACTTGTTCACTGCATCTTCGATCTGGTACCCTTTTGATTGAAGGTCACTAATTATTCTATCAGGCTTGCAGGTAAAAGGCAGCTTTTTCACCATCACTCTGATCGGCCTATCTTGCTTGTTCTCGTAAGAATGCCAGAAACAGTGTTCGTCAGTCAATGACTTGGTTATGGCTCTGTAAGCTTCATCGTTGTAAGCGTTTATTTTGACACTGTCACCGCTTAGCATTTTTATTTTGAATGTGTCTGCGCTCGTGTTTCTAGACAAAAAGTCATAGAAGGATTGGTAGTCTTTAACGCCATCAACTATAACAGGAGGTGGCTGTGGGACTTTTTTAGTTTTTTCAAATGCAGCATTTGGATTTTGTGGTGGTGAGAGTGAGGGCGAGGTGTTCAACTTTCTTTTTTTCCTCGTTTTTGTTCTAATCCACTCTGTTTCTTTAGCGAGTTCTTCCTCATCAGTTTTGTATTCCACTTGCTGAGAGGAACCTTTTATGTTTGAGGTAGATGGTGATGCAGATTCAACCTCCATTACACATTGCAGCTGTTGCTTGAGAATGTCTATCTGATTTTTTAGGTCGTTGACAAGGCTTTCGAGCTTAATACGCTCTCGCCTTTCTTCTTTGAAGCGGGCACGTTCTTCTTCATAAGTTTTATATAATAGGTGCTCAGTTTCTGTCTGCAGAGCAACCCTGCTTTTTGTCGGAGTATCCATTGTTGAGGCTGGTATTAAATTCGCCTTAACAATATGTTTAGCCGTCCGTAAGCATGCCTTACGCAACGAAGAACTAGGTCATCGTCGAGGTCAGGCCGAGCCGCGGCTGGCTATGTTATGATGCGTTAGCACTTTGCACTGTTGGTACGCGCGGTCGCGAGCGACACAACTGTTCTCAGCGAAAATTGAACGATCACTATAACTGTAACTAGATGATGGAACAAGCATATGGCCCACCTGATGTTAAGTAGTAACCATCGCCTATAACAAAGCAATGCCTCGTAGGTCACGCACGTCTGGAACGTGCCCTACGATGCACTGTCCTGCGTCCATCAACTGGAGGCATACAGATGTTCAGCCTCACGTGCCAGTAATACACCGGCACCCACACCCTTTAAACCGAAACACAGCAATGCTGCTTCACGACAGCAATAGGCATGGGGGTAGTACTTCCCCGGACGAGCCCTTCACAAAGAGCTCTACTACTACGATGGTGCGATGGTGTATTTAGCAAGAAATTATATTGTTAAATAAAAAAAAAATATCAATATTGAAGCATGTTTTTAAAAACTTTTCCACTATAGCGAAGCCAAACCACTAATAGGAGCAGAATGCACACATATTGGGTCCAGCCTCAGTCATTCGATGCGAATGAGAACTAGTTTAACCAACATGAATGCATCGCTTTATCATGTTCATTAACTAAGCAATATATCATCACGGCTCACGCGTCGCTGGACATTCATACATTAGTGGCGCGTGCATTACTATTTACTCATTTATTATGCTCATTAGTGGCTCGTGCACTTATTATTTATTTCATTTATTATGCATGTTCACTAGTGATGTGCTCACTTACATTCAAAGTAAAAATACATTCTTTGTAGTTAACTACAAGAAGTTTTTTAATTATCTCAAATGCGGACGCAGGATTTATTCATGTCATTAATTAAAAAACTCTCAGCGAAGGCGATGAATAGAACATTGAATTTCTTCCAAAAAAAAAATAAGTAAATAAAATCTACCAAACACGACTAAGAACTATCAATTTTCTAACAAAAAACAAAGGCGTTATGAAGGTTTTCATTGCTAATTGAATCCCCATGCAAAGCGGATGCGGCGGCTCTACGTCGGCTGGTTACAAATGAAGTTTTGGCGAATAAAACTATGTAAATGTGTTTTAACATAATTTTGAGAAGTTCCCCGAAAGAGAATTTAATCAAAAACGACCGCTTTAACGACAAAGCAATGTTAATTTATTCATTAAAATTCATTATTGTTTGTCGCCTCACTAATTACTCCAAAATGCTAAATTAAAACAAACCCACTTTTACTATAATATTGAAGGTTTTAATTAGAAAGATTAGAAAAAAAACACGGCATGGTAGACATTGCTAAGTTGAATGAACTATCGTAGGAAAGTTAAAAAAAAACGGTTGTGAATAATAAAGGACGCGAAGTTTTTATGTGATGTGAAGGTATTATTTGAACCAAACTATGTCGGCATTGGCAAAATAAATTATATTGATGTTTCAAATTAAACACATTGCTCTGTGTCTTTATGTCGAGGAAATATTTATTATTATAGTACAACCCCATAAGATATATTATATCAAAGTTATACGATTTAATTTATGAGAATCGCCTCGCCTACGAGTATAACACCGTGGGTTACTGCTACGCCGTAGATCTCTGTTCGCGCGATCGTAGAGGAAAGCTACGGCGTAGCACATATGCTACGAATCTCCGTCTTGAATACAATTTGTTCGCTTAGAAATTATGGGATCACAAACTTGTAGAAACAATAGTGTTATTTGCAGAGAGTACAAGAACGGGAGTAATCCAATTCAATATATAATAAGTTTTCGTTATTTTCCAAATATCCAAAAAAATATTCTTATTTATATTCAAATCCCTTTGGACGAAGGTCAGGCTGTCGATGTATTTACTTTCAATTCAAATCCATACGTATCTCTTTATTTGCGTAGGAATGTGTCGAGTACCCCTTCAGATCATACATTGAACAACTTCTGAGCTTATTTAATTCCATGAAGAAACTTGTTAGGAATTTTCTCTGATTCCGTCCACGAGTTTTTCCTTGCCAAATTGTGGGTTGAGTTTCAGAAATTCCTTTCTCAGTGAAGCTCAGGACTACAAAGGGACCGCTACAGTTATAAGTGTGGGTTACAAAGACTTTTGAAGTTAATTTTTGTAGGTTTGTTGATTTTAACTGATTTAAGTCAATAACAGAGGTTTAATAGTCTTGATCATCACAACTCGATACTTTAGAGTTATTTTACATGTTTTAGAAGCTGAAAAACTTTAATATTTGTTGTGCTACATTTATTATTGCTTTACTATCTGAACAAAAATACCATGCAAATCTTTGTATATCCTTTTCAAAGGCAATTAACAACTTAAAAGTACAATAGCGTGTTGTTCCCCGCCCCGCCCCGCCCCGCCCCGCCCCGCCCCGCGCTCGCGGCGTGCGTTTGCATACAAAGCATCGTTCAACACTCGCTCGGATACATTTATATTTATCGCTATTATGCACATCATCGCTGAGCAGTGAGTTGGCTTGGTTGAACCACGTCGGTATAATAGTGAAGCTGTGTCAAAATTTCCCATTTTAAAAATGTACCACGCTTCAAGCAAATATATTTTTTTATTTTATTTTTATACAGCAATACCATTCCACACAACTCTATCTAGCCCCAATCTGAACAAAACTTGTACCATGGGAACAAGAATGTTGATGCTACTAGTCGTATGATGGTCGCATTGAAGCGTTTTCTGCAAATCTAACGCAACCAGTCTAAAATGTAAATTCGAAAGTGTTCGTTTCACACTGTGTTAGGTGAGTGCCGTGCGGCGGGAAACGGGAAATACAATCTATTCTATTGTGGCTGACGTCAGCTTTTGTACTCAGAGACAAGTATTAGTAGTGGCGACCTGCGACCAGGATAAGTGATATTCAACCTTTTAGTCTGTAACGTTGATCGTCGTTTCTGTAACGCAGCGCTGTGCTATCTCTATACTTAACAAGGACACTTTTTGTAGGTTTGACCTAACTCAATTTTAGATCAATAAATTACATCAAAAAGTTACGTAAGTTGGTGGTTACGAGGATAAATGTAAAAACTATAAGACTGTCCACTAATTTGTAAATTACTTTTCATAAAGAAACTTACAATTAAACAAATATTTACAAAATGTACAAAATACACAAGAAATAGTTGAGCTATCTGCAGATCGTTACAAACGATCTAGAGAAATAATAATAATATCTATTTTCATTGCTCATACTCGGAAAGTAGGTCTGAAGTTGCCTGAGGGGCCTAATTGAAAGTAATACTTTTAGCCCTAGGGATAATCGCTTTCTGCTGACAGCTGTCAAATTATAAAAAAAAACAAGTTCTATTTATTCAACCATGTTCCAACTTTCGAAAGTCTTTCTAACTGCAATGAGGTTATTGAACCAAATTTCAACTTTTTATTCAGCAAGTAGGTTGGAAACCCATTACAACGGTAAGAAATTTAAAAAGTCTTATTAGAGCGCAATGTAAAATTTAAATTTAAATAACATAAAGATAGTATTAAATTAATAATATATCTTCTAAATTACTTTATTATTATTTAGCTTCAACTATTTCTTTAAAATAACATAGATTTGAGCAAAACATTAACCATTTTTTAAATTATAAAAATAAAAATAATGGCTGAATAATGCTGAAGGCCCGTGCCTAGCCGAAGGCCTACCAGAGAAAAAAAAAAGCGGGAAGGCGGCAATTCAATCTCCATTTTCAAAATTTTTTCTATCATGTTTTTATTTTTACTTTCCTTGTATTCGTAAAGAAAAGCACAGTGTTTACCTCGGATGAAAGACTTTTTTAAGTCCCTCAAGCTCCATTGGCACCCTTGTTACGCTCTGGCGCCAAACCCGTCTCGGGACTCAAAAAAAATGACTTTCAACCCTCAGGCAACAATGTACTATTTAAGTACGCTGGATGAACTGAAAATTGTTTTTTCATTACTCATACTCTGAAAGTAGGTCTGAAATTGCCTGAGGGGCCTAATTGAAAGTAAAACTTTCAGCCCTAGGGAGAATCGCTTTCTACTGACAGCTGTCAAATTATAAAAAAAAACAAGTTCTATTTTATTCAACCATGTTCCAACTTTCTAAAGTCTTTATAACTGCAAGGAGGTTGTTGAACCAAATTCCAACTTTTTATTCAGCAAGTAGGTTGGAAACCCATTACAACAGTAAGAAGTTTAAAAAGTCTAATAAGATAGCGCAATGTATAATATAAATTTAAATAACATAAAGATAGTATTAAATAAATAATATATCTTCTAAATTACTTAATTAATATATAGCTTCAACTATTTATTTAAAATAACATAGATTTGACATTTACCATTTTTTAAATTATGAGAATGAAAATAGTGGCTGAATAATGCTGGCGAGCCGAAGCCGAAGGCCCGCCAGAGAAAAAGAAAAAAAAAACCGGGAAGGCGGCAATTCAATCTTCATTTTCACAAATTTTTCTTTCATGTTTTTATTTTTACTTTCCTTGTATTCGTAATGAAAAGCACAGTGTTTACCTCGGGTGAAAGTCTTTTAAGTCCCTCAAGCTCCATTGGCGCCCTCGCTAACGCTCTGGCGCCAAACCCGTCTCGGGACTCAAAAAACGTGACTTTCAACACTCAGGTAACAATGTACTATTTTACAATGGTTAGACTGTCTTTTTACAAAATTCTCACCTGATCGTAAGCGATGGCACCTGGTGAAGAAGGCTCAAGAACGTAGACCTGAATATGTTTGTAATGTGCTACATTAATCAGGTTGTTGAAAGTCGCGCGTCCTGGTCGCCTGGCATAGGAGATCTTTAAGGAAGTCTCGTGGTTCACGGCCGCACTGGCACCGGCACTGGCGCGTGGCACTCGTTACCGTAATGAAGGACGGCTCTAAGCGTCGCGTCACGTCAGAGGACACTTACTCACATTCAATTTCTATTCATTTACTCTGAAGAATCCGTAAAAACGTTTATTTTACAAAATAAAAGCCAAGCATTTTTTGTTCGAAGAATTCTCTTCGCAACCCATTGCTTCTTGGCTTGCTCATAAGTGTTGTTGCAATTACAGACGTCATGAACTGCCACTTAAAGTGTGTCAGCGGTACACTTGCTCGGTGAGGTAATGCAATTATTTTTAATTTATACCAGTTCTCAATGTTGTAGTTTTTAATAAAAGATTCAGACTAACTCTACCGACATGTCAAATCAAACAAAAGGTCATCGTGCTAATATCGGTCACGTGTGACGCGTGTCGCGTGACGCGTGACGGATCACCGTGATGTACGCTCGAGGTGCGCGGCACATTGTGAACGCAAGCGAGTACCCTCCGACAAACGGCAATCGTTCGATATTATTGCAACGTGCGGCGGATTGTATTGTTGAACAAGCTTTTGTTAGTCAAAACACGACACGACGAAAACAATGGGCCAGAGATTTGTTAATTCGTTACATATTCATCAAAATAACAATTTAATAAAATATTTTTACTAAATAACATACATTTAGTCCGAATATCAAAAATATAATTGATGAATAGTGTTGGTGTTAGTGTCGTCGATAAGACTTGTTATACGAACGCGGGGTTCAAGGTTATGTTTGTGGCTTGTATTTATTACAGCTTTTACTAAATTACGATACTAACATCTTTACGACAGTGCTGAAATTGGCAACGCTGGGTACATACCCCCCCCCCCCCCCCCCCACCAACCGATCGATGTAGGGTCCGGCTAGCTAGCAAAGTTTAAGTCTTTCATTCAACTATTTGTTTCAGCCTGGGTTCGTTTGCGTTTGTTTTGAGCCCTTAACGAAATTAGGAGTGCTATAATTGTGAGGTTTCAGTTTACGTTTCTGTTTGGTTGTGTCTTCGTGTGCATTTATATTTGTACGCATAGTTTTATAAAAAGCTGATAATTTTGGGTTCTTTCCAAGAGGATATCCATTTTTCCAGATATAAAATATTAATTATGAAAACTTATTATTTATTTGTTCTGGATCCACTCAAATGTAAAAGGTCATGAATGCTTGGGCAAGGTCTCCATGGCTCTTGTTCCGACGACAATAAAGTAATATCTGTCGTTTATCGCCATTCACCGCGACTATTGAACCGAATACACTTTATACGTCTCTTGGCTTTATTGTCACCAACAGTGAATAATTTTAAGGTAGGGGGTCACCATTTAAGAAATTTTACCCATCTCATTTCTGCGATTTCCTAAAATAATCAATCTTATGTCACGGAGTCTTTGATTTAATTATAGAAAATTTAACAGCTAAATAATTAAAAAACAAAAATTTTAGATTCTATTTTTCGAAGCTACGATACTAAAAACACTATTTAGAAATATTCTCAGCAGGATTGTTTTAGGATAAGCTCACCTTTACTTAATTGTCCTTGTGTATTATTATAGTATTTGTAAAAAGTTTGTGTGTCAGTGCCGCGTGCGTGCGTGCGCTCGCCTCGCAGCTGTCAGGTGCTCAGTGACGTCAGCTGTCACTGTGACACACAGCTCTGACACGCGGCTTCACTGTGACACCTGTCACAGGCTTATTTTGAAAGCATTGTCTCAGGAAAAGCCCTTATCCTCAGAGTTTGCCACTTGAAAAGTTTGAAACAAATTAATCTTTTCAGAAAAAAATAATCTACATTTTTACACTATGTATTTTATTTCCTTGTTTTTCAGAGTAATGCACCTTTTTACTTTATCTCAGTGGTCTATTCATGTAAAAGCTGTGCGCGTGTTATTTTAAATCTCACAATTGATCAACACGTCAAATATTACGGTTTTCAATACACATTCCATTATTTTCCATCAGATTACAACGATATTTGTTCGTCAAATTAAAATTCCTGCCTTTGTTTGATCCTTGATAATTTCATTTTCAATTGCAAAAAAAATGCTTTTCTATTTAAAAACATTCATTTTAAAAGCATGCCGTTAAAAGTATAATAAAAGTGCAAAACCGTGGGTTTCATTGGAGGGTATTTGATAGCGGCCGGCGATGTGGGTCACTCATTCTCCGGCCGACAATGAACCGGCCTGTTCCTACAATACAGACGTTTACTTCTCTATACATCATTTAAACGACCATTTCATTGCTTTCACGGAGACGTAAAGACTCCCTTTAAGATTGAAAATAACGCTTTAACAATGAGAGAACATTAAAATGTACACAACACATTCGTTCGGAAGGGTGCGGAACATTCAAAGATTTAGAGACATTAATTAATTACTCGGCTTTGTTTGTGAACGAGCTTTTGGTGTTATATAGCTTAAGCCACGGAAGGCACCGGAGGTTTTTTTATACAGCTAGCTAATGGAACAAGCATAATTAGCCTACCTAATGTTAAGTGGTCATGTTTAACTAAAACGTTTCAATCCACATGAAGTTTAATATGGATTGGAACGTTTGAGTTAAACAGCGTCCAATTAGCCTACCTGATGTTAAGTGGTCATCACCGCTTATAGCAAAGCACTGCCTCGCAGGTAACGCAAGTTAAAAACCTGCCTTATGACGCACTGCTCTGCCATCATCTGGTCATCATTGAAACATCAACTTGAATAACTTGAGTTGGTGTTGGCTCCATGTAAATACTACTCGTAGAGCTCTTGTAACTGTATGGTCGACTTACTACACCCACAGACAGAACATTCTACATTCTAGATATCTAAGAATATTGCTGTAAATCTTTCTATGATTTTCCAAATGAGAGTGGAGAAATGATTTTAAGTGCGCCTCAAAGAAAATTCTTTCTTGAACTATAAATACAAACCCTCCAACAAAGTGGATTCCTGTGCTACCCTCATCTATTTACATGCTATGTGTGTGTGCTGTTACAGCACACACTACACTACAGTAGTGTTTTAAAGATACGTAGTTGCACATAGCGTGTTAATATTTTATAAATGTTAAATTAATTAACTAAGTACGGACCATAATATTTTTTATATTTTCCTATAAAAAAGTATATTTACTTTTTATACAGTAAAAAAATCAAATCAAGTCTGTCAACCATAGTTGACATAAAAAAAACTGAAACTTCTCATCTTTGGCATCATTATTGGTACAAATATTTTTTTATAATCTAGTGGTAGGTATTTAATATTGAAGACTTCTAGTTGTCTAGTTAGTGAGTCACTGCGGCTAGTGTGGTGAGAGGTAAGTGGCGCACTATCTGGCGGAGTATTCCGACGTAACGAGCGCGTCCATTATTCATTCCTTTTGTGAAGCGACGCCTTTCTTTTGTTTAAGACATTCCGCGACAACGGCCGCTTGTTGTCGCTAAGGAAGGCTGCACACTGGACCGAATGACCTAAAATTAGAACTAGTAGTGTGTAACCACTCTTAAAGAACGAACTGAGAATTCGAAACGAAAATCCGAAAAGAAAATGGTATTTATTCGTTAGAAACGCAAGGTTATCTAAAATTTGAATCTAGTCACAGTTAAAAAAATAAACTAATTTAGAACTAAGGACTAATTTTTCCATCTAAAGAAGAACACTATCCGTCATATAAAATATTTGCACAAGGACTTGACGAATAGCATTCCTTTATAGATGGAACGATAAGGCTTAATTTAAATAGTATAACAAAAACGGTAGGAATCAAGCTATAGTTTGTTGCATGTCATTCTTGGCTCGGTCGCGTGAAACCGGCGTCTAGTTATATAGACCCACCAAGCTCTGAGACGATCCAAATAGAATGAACTTAAAGCTGTGTGGGTCTAGATGGCAGTTGTTCATTAAACTGTATTGCATAGTACATTTATATCTCGCGGGTATATCTGCGACACTGTAGGCAGTGCTACGGCGGAGTCTCGCGCCGACATTATCCGAGACGGTTCTCATTATTAATTGCTTTTGTTAAAACGTCGCGTCGACTTCTTTCCTGGAAACCATTTCTCAACGTCCAGTTCCTTTTTAACCAAAAAGAAGGGTTTTATAAGTTTGAACCTCAGTGTGTGCGTTTGCTTGTTTGTTGGTCTGTCTGTCTGTCTTCTGTGTAGCTCAGAAACGACTGCTTCTATTTAAAAACGGTGTTTTTATTAAAAAGCTGGTAGTTCTGTAATGATCTTTGTATCACCCAGCTGAAAAAATCCACCCCTAGACATAGGACTAATGAATTGCTAAAAAAAAATGAGTTAATGTTGTATTGTAGGGTGCAGTCTTACCGCTATGTGCGACGTGATAAGGTTGGCTTGAAGCGCAAGTGTCTAGTTAAGCGTTTTAAGCGATTTAAACATTTGATCGTGCTTGGGTCCAAATGGACCCACAATTCCGGTTAAGGGTTCAAAACTATTTATCATTAAATTAAATCAGTTACTTACAATGTTCAGAGTACTTATCAAAAGTCTTAAGTATTTACAACTAAACAATTATTTTTGCCAACAATATTGGAAACTCACGAAATCATTTCCACATTATTTTGTTTGGAATTTGTTAGTTCATGAATATTTAAATTTTAGCGACCTTTTCCAACCCTACTTATGCAAAGTATAGAATACTAACTACCTTTGATAATCAGCCAATAAGTGTACTCTGTACACTACAAATAATTAGAATTCTTAAAAATGAAATTGTATTATAAAACTATGCTATGAGTAGTATTACCTACTCTCAAATGGTGAAGGAAAAAATGGGAGAAAAAACTGGCAAATCGTAGAACCTTAAAAGCTTGGAAACATTGTGTGTGCACAAAATGAGTCTGCTTGAGGTACAGTTAAAATCCTTTCGTCACACTGGTCAAAGAACTAGTGACAGCTCAAGAAAGCGACAAAAAACCTTGCTATTAGCTGGGATTTAATTGAAAAGGTATTTTTTTTTTTATTCTTAGCATTGCATGGCATAACATTTTTTTCTACTCTATGAGCAAATCAAACGAATGTTTCAACAATCTATTTGAAGTCCAATCGTTGTGTATAGAGACTGGCTTCACTCTCAACGCAAATATTAATCAACTCCACTCAAACCGAACGGAACATTGAAATACTGTTCAGAGTTTAATAAACGAAAACCACCGGTTAAAAAACGTAAAACTAGAATAAAAACAAGCGGAGTTATTGTAAGTGGTACAAGAGCTCTTCTGATGCTGTAATGTTTATATTGAGGCCAACTTAGCAGATGAAGTTTTAAAGCCAAGTTTAAGCCATAGCTATAATTAATTTAAAACAATTTTGCTAAATTAGTGAACTTTATGTTATAGTTGCATTGTACGTAATCACCCATCGAAAGAGAGCTTATATTCTTAGTTTTTAATGAAACTTTTGCGGTTCAATAACCAAACAACCTTAGCACTAATACGAAGTCAGTATACAACCAATAACATGAATAAAATAAACCCAATTCATTTTTGTAAACGTGGTCAAGTCTAAAGTCAGACAACATTCAATTATTGGTATAATGGTATCGTCTGGGTCGCGCTCGCGGCGCGTCGTTGGAGAGTCCTCCAGACTAATGCAGTTATTGTCCGCTCAAACCTTTTAAAAAACTTCGGCAGAGGTCAAACAGGTGCTCGTACCTTTTGTTGTTATAAAAATTCGAAGATGAAGCTTACGAAAGCAATGAATAAATGTTTTTGATTATTAAAGTTATCATCGACTTATATTGAGCTACAAGTAGGCCAACCACCAGCTCTGTCTGGCTTTGGTTTTGAGTCTGTATGAGTGTCTCACCAGTGTTTTATACCGTGTGTGTGACGTTTCGATGTAGGATTTATTTAGACAGCACTCACACATACTAACAACCAGAGCCAGAGACAGAGCCAAACAGAGTTTGTGGTAAGTCTGAACAAGTTGTCGATGTGAGCCATCCCGTGCGGACTACTTGGAGCCGACACGAGCTTACACTATTACCATAAGACTATGCATCCTCAGCGGACGCCCGTTTATTCATATGCCTTAACACTGCACGGAGGATTTTTGCTCTGTGTAAATTATACAAATTTAAAGTTATTTAACACAAAAGTAACAATTTTTTTATAAATTTATAGGTATGAAAACCTAAAAATTTAAAAAAAGGTTTATCTAGTAAAAAACATCTTTATAATACGCTTAACCATTAAAGTTCTAAATTACAGAATACTGGAGTATTAGGCTTGGTCCCGTGAATGCAATATTTTTGATTTGTAAAAGGATCATATAAAAAAACGGTAAGAAACGAGCCGTAGTTTGTTGCCTGTTCTTCTAGGCTTGGTCGCGTGGAACTGGCACCTAGACTCACCTATCTTTAAGACGTTTCAAAATGATTCTTGTAATTGAAATGAATAAAATTTTATTGATTTTGAGTTTGAATGTGGCATTTACATTCACTTAGGTATAAGACGATCCAAATTGATTCTTGTGATTCAAATATTGACTATTTGTCTTTGACTTATCAGCATAGAGTCTTTTACCACCACTCTTGCATTATATTGAAAATGGGTTTTAAAACTAAGCAGTGACAAAAAAAATAAAATGTTCGGTGCCGCTGCAAGGTCACAAGTTGTCCGCTTGATAGACATAGCACTCGTGAATGTTGTATTTAAGCAAATGGCTCTGAAGTGAGTAGTTTAGTGCAGCTCGTGGCGAGCGCGGCGCGAGGCGCGGCCGGACGCTCCAACAGATGAACCGCTCCAAGGGAACTTACCGTTTGACACAACTACCTATGCACTTAACATAGTTTACAACTTTAGTTGGAGCTAAAGAGAGTTAGACAGAGTTGGAGAGTGCTAGAAGGCTATATTAATATACCAGTGAAATGCCCTAACTAACAACCAAGATGAAGTAAAACTACACTCAAATTAAAAGATTGTGTTCCATACAGATAAGTAATGTCACGGGTAAAAATTGCTTTTGTAATAATAATAACATAAAAACGGTGTTTAAATAAAAACAAACAATTTGAAACAGTTCCGCCTCACAACATACCTATAGTAGTGATATTATAAGAACTGATGCGTATATCAGTTTTCCTATGACAACATGGACCGGATATTAGATTTATGGAAGATACGAATCGGAAATGAGACATTTTTATTAAATACATAAACAATGTACCTTGAAAAAAATTCCAACAGTTTCCTAAGAAAGTGCGTTATTCATCGCTTTTTGTAAGACTTTGTAAGCAACGATCTAATTATTGGTTAGACGTCACAGTCCCGAGGAGTCCTCTCCGTGAGGAGTCCTCTCCGTGAGGAGGCTGCAGAGATCATCAAGCGGAACTCACGACGCCATTATAAATTCACAGAAGTTACGAGTCGACTCGAAAAAATTCCAAACGCCTGAAGCCATCATGAAAGTTCGATTCAAAAACACAGGAAATGCGAATGAATTCTTATTGAAAAAGTTGGTATTGTTCTGTTCTGTTGTCGGTTTTATTATATTCAAACCCATAAAAATGTAGCTAAAATATTGTGTTAGATTTAAAAGCAGTAGCCTTGGGTGAAATAGGTTAATAAATAAGTAGAGGCATAATGAGAAAAAACACACAGTAATCTTGAAAAGGTTTGTATTTAATGGAATACCTATCATCACTTTTAAAAAGTATGCCAAAACGGAAATTTTTTAGGTGTCCATTTTTCCAAACTAAACCTAAAAGAAACAAGATAAAGTGTTCGTGCTCCGATGGCCAGATACATAAATAAGACCCAAAACGTGCTATAACTGTAACATAAATAGTATCACAACAAAACACGTAACCTATCATAGGCAATCAGTCGATAGGAGCTCGTAGTGTTGCTCCGTGACAAGGGTCGCGCGTCGCGTCTCGACAGGCGAGTCGCGACGCGTCATATCCCTCGCTGAGGACTAATCTCACGGTGCTTTAGAATTTTCTATTTTTCGCTTACCGTTGCTTGTCTTGTAGGTCTACCATGAACTCTGTCTGGCTCTGTCTCTGGTTCTGGTTTTGAGTATGTGTGAATGCTCACCAGTGCATTATACTATGTGTGACGTTTTGACGTAGGATTTATTTAGTCAACACTCACACAGACTCAAATTCAGAACCAGAGACAGAGCCAGACAGAACTCATGGTAGGCCTACTGAATGACGTATGGCTATTAGTCTCAAAACTAAGACAAAGACTCACTGTGTTAAAAAAGCGGAACAAAATTTAGCAAACAATAACTTTGACATGCTAGTAAACGGCTTTTCATCATCATCAGAGCCTGAAGAAGTTCACTGTCGGACATAGGCCTCCCATATACATTTCCAGGAAGAACAATTCTGAGCTCACTCCAACCGACTCCAAAGTTGTAGCTTTACCTAAAGCTACAATTTTGGAGTCGGTCGGTCTACGACGTAACCCCGCTACAAATAGTGCTACGAGTGCGCTACGCAGGCTCTACGGGATCATAGCGAGTTATTCGTCTCTACGGGACGTTATTGATGCATCCGTAGCTCTAAGGTCAATGACCGATAATTCAATACTAACTAGCTTCCGCCCGTGCCTTTGCTTGCAAGGTACCTAGATAAAAAAAGAAAAAAATCGACAAAAACTTTTACTTGAGTGTGAACGCTGATTTCTGGCCGAACCAGTTTGAACAGGGCTTTATATGATCACAAATAGTTTTCCGTTTATCACGGGGCCGATTCCACTAACAAACTTTTTAATTGATTGCCATTGTAACGTAGCTGAATAATAGCTTTTCATTTTTTTCCGTGTTTTTAAACAACGATCCAATGTTCTGATAGCAGCGACCATGAAACAGAAGACAAAATATGAAATGCTTCCCTCACCAGTAGGCCTACCACAAGTTCTCTCCACAAGACTTAAAACCAGAGCCAGAGACAGAGCCAGACAGAGCTTGTGGTAGGCCTACAGAATCATTCTATGTTGTGGAACGACGACATTGAGAAGCAGTCAGTGGGCGGAGGTAGCGAAGTAGCTTTCTTCTTGGAAATTTACATTATATACTATTCCAAGCAGTGGAATTCTTCATGATGATGACTCAGATGACAGTTCAAAACCACTCACACGACCTCCGGAACAAACAGATTAACGTGTCTTCCAAAGCTTCGAATACTTAGTGAACAAAACTGACCTCCTCTCATCCGAGCATGCCGGGGGAGGGGGGAGGGGGTAAATAGAGAAACCACTATAAAACTTACAGGCTCTTGGGACTTACTTTTAGTTGAGCTGAGGGGTGGTGCTATTGATACTCTCCACTTTACAGGATGTAACCTAATGTCTATAAGCTCGAGGCTATACGTTCCTACGCATATTGTAGGAAGCAAGTTTAAAATACACTTTTGCGACTTGTTAACTTGACAATGTTTTTCTACATGCCCTTCTTCGACATCCTGGTCACGATGTTTTCCTTCACCGATTGAGAGTACGGCATGTTGCTGTGCATACATTTTTGGACAGAAAACTCATTGATGCACATTTATTTGAACCCTCGAGCATAAGATCGGAAGGCAGGGTCGTTACCACTAGACCACGTGCGTCAACTGAATGCTTCTGATTCGCAGGACGTAGTAAGGTGTCTGTGGGACTCCCTGCAGAGGTTATTGATGTTACTTCTAAACTTTCAGCCGTAACGAATGCTGCCTTCAGACGCGTCTAACGACGTCGTTACTAACGAACCTTACTGTTCATACTCGTATGTACATGTGCCGCGCGTTATAATTATAAGTTAAAATAATGAGAAGGCTCTGACAAAGCTTTTACCATTTTATTTTAAAGTAAATTTGAAATCTAATTGTACAAAGAGAGTTAATTAATAGCATGTCAGGATGTGTATGAACTGGCAATGCAGAAAATCCAGGACTTAAAGCAGGAGTTGTACGAGTGTAGATTAAAGTATAAGCATTATGAATCAGCTCATGCGTCAATATCAGAAGATTATAGTAGCCTGGACATACAGACTGAGCTGGTCAACGGTGACCCAGACTTCTCTCTAGTTAACTTTATTACACCTAAGTGCCAAGGAGTAACTCCATTGATAAAAGGGAGTAACAGAATAAAAAAATATGTAAAACTTAGTAGCTTTTTAAAAAAATCTGAGAAGAAACTTAAAAAACATAAAAATGTGTTTGTTCAAGCAAGGCTGTGCAAAGATAAATGTAAGTTAAATGAGGAACTAAATTCCTGCTATAAATTGCTTGGGCAGAATTCATTAGAACAAGATGCCATGTCTGCTAAACTTTTACAGTTAGAAAAAACACTTTATGACATATCAGATAAATATAAAAAATGTAAACAAAATCTGTCAGAACTAGTAAACAATGACAGCACATATATACAGGTGCGTAATAGTAGCTCCCAGACCGACGCAACCTCCATGTTTGAGGAACAGCACTCCGGGGCAGCACTGGTAACTGAGCAGATGCCACCACCTGCATCACAGACAAATGCTGTGTCCACTGAGCCCTCAGCAGCTCCAATCCAACCGCTGGTTTCTCCGGTTAAACCAGCATATACATGCTGCCAAACCCGGAAGACTGTTTTATATTCAGACAGGGTAGGAATAGGGATGGGACTGCTACTTAGTGACCAATTAGGACAGGTAGTAAATAATAACTGCTTCCCAGATGCTCCATTAAGTTACCTTATAAGTTGTATTGATAAGGATAGTAGTCTTGACAAAGACACCACTCTAATAGTTCAATTAGGTGAGAGCAGTGGTGTCAAGCATGCAGAAATAATTAAATTGATAGAAACTTTGATGGGAAAGTTGGCATTAGGGCTAGGAAAAATTATTTTATGTGCATTTCCATTTTTAAATGCACTGGCTGCCCAACAAAACGAGAGTATATTTAAGTATAACTTAATGCTATACAATTTGACATGTCGTCATAGAGACGTTTTGTATTTCGACACTAATAGTTTTATTAGTAATTGTAAATTGACTAGAGGTACTATGTCCTTAAGTAAACGTAGTAAAATAACTATTGCAAAATTGTTAGCATTTAATATTTTTGATCCTGTTATAGGTACTATAACACAGTTCACCGACAAGTCCCCAGTTAGTAGCAGTACTAATATGGGTGAACAAGCTTTGGGGCCTATTGCCCAACATTTAAACTAGTGTCCTCGACAATGGGAAGTCCAGGCACTTTAAATGTCGTACACCAAAATATGCAAGGGCTTCCCAGCAAAGTTTTAGAATTAGAACTATTTATGAATTGTTTCAGTGTAGACATCATGTGTATTACAGAACACTGGATAGTAGAACTAGAGTTACTCCCTTTTTATGAAAAATATAGTATTGTAAGCTCTTTTAAACGAAAGAACGCTATGCGAGGTGGTTCTTTAATTATTGTAAGCAATCAATTGAAATGCAAGGAGCGTAAAGACATTGCAAATCTCAGTATCGAGAGGACTGTTGAGCTGTCGTGTGTGGAGCTGGAGCGGCACATAGTTGTGAGCGTTTACCGTCCCCCAGACGCGGATTTCACCTTGTATGAATCCACTATGGAAGATGTACTGCGTAAAATCTTTAACTGTAATAAAACCGTAATAATCTGTGGAGATTTTAATGTAGATATCCCGGTTCACCCTCTTTCTGAGAGGCTGTTAAATTTGTTTAAATGTTTTGACCTACACTGCTTGTTTCAAGATCCAACAAGGGTGACACTAACAACAGCCACCTGTCTTGACAATATTTTTAGCAGTCATGAGCCAGTTAGTAAATCGGTAGTTAGGCATTTTAGTTCAGATCACTACGGTCATAGCGCTAGATTTGCTTATAAAATTATAGATAAACACGAGATTTTCACCCACCGGCCTATCACAGAGAGCCGTATTAAAAAGTTTCAAACCAATATTGAACTGAAAGTGTCCCTCATGCCTTGTCTGACTGACCCGAATGACCTTTTCACCAACTTGTCAAATTTAATCAATGAAGAACATAAGGATACCTTTAAACTTAAAATATGTAAAGCTAGTATTAGTGTCGCGTTCGCTGACTGGGCCACCCCAGGTATTTACAAAAGTAGGAATACATTATATGAGCTATATGCTGCTAGGGAATCAATGCTTAATGACCCAGCATTTATTTTACATATTAAAAACTACTCTAAAGCATTTAAAAGAGCTTGTCACGCAGCAAAATCATTGCATATCAAAAGAAAAATTGAAAAATCCACAAATAAAATTAAAGCTACCTGGAAAATAGTCAATAATGAGACTGGCAAATCAAAACTCCGTAATAAAAAAATTCATTTGAAAGTAAACAATAATCTTTTGACAAATAATTTTGAAGTAGCCAACGCGTTTGATAGTTTCTTTTCCAGTATCCCTAAAGTAGTGACATCATCTTTAAATTCCTCGGCATCTGGTGCGATGGCATTGTTAGAGTCTAGTGTTAAAAAATGTAATAATATCTTTAGTTTTAAATACATTAATGCTGACAAAATCGTGAAGACATTTAAATCATTAAACATTAAAAATACTGAAGATTTATGGGGAATGTCTACAAAATTACTCAGCGCTATTATAACTGATATTGCACCATGCCTAGCGTATATTTTTAATAGGTGTGTTGATGAGGGTGTTTTTCCTGATTTAATGAAACCTAGTAAGCTCATTCCCCTGTTCAAATCTGGAAATGCAAGTGACCCTGCTAACTATAGACCTATCTCAGTATTGCCCACGCTAAGTAAAATCTTTGAGAAAGTTATTCTTACTCAGTTGTTATCACATTTTAACCTAAATGGGATACTTCATAGCCACCAGTTTGGATTTACGAAAGGTCGATCAACGACTGATGCCGGTATTCTACTCTTAAAGCACATATATGATGCCTGGGAAAACTCGCAAGACGCGATTGGGGTATTCTGCGATCTTTCCAAAGCTTTTGACTGTGTAAATCATGCTACATTAATATCTAAACTTAAACATTACGGCATTCTAAATCGCTCTATTGACCTAATACAATCATACTTGACTGATAGAGTCCTTAAAGTTGATGTGGGCGGTGAGAGATCTTCTGGGTCTATTATTGACATGGGGGTGCCACAAGGTTCGATATTAGGTCCTTTCTTGTTTCTAGTGTACGTAAATGACCTCCCTTTTTTGGTTAAAAAACTATGTGAAATAGTACTATTTGCTGACGATACCTCATTAATTTTTAAAGTCGATAGATTGAAGACTAATTACGATGACGTTAACGCATCTCTGTCGCAAATACTTAACTGGTTTAACGTTAATAATCTTTTACTGAATGCTAAGAAAACCAAGTGTATTAAATTTATCTTACCAAATGTGACTCTCCGGCCAACTAATATTATACTTAATGGAGAGTCACTTAACCTTGTAGATTCTACTATTTTCTTAGGACTTAATATTGACAAAAAATTGCAGTGGGGGCCACAAATCAAAGCACTTGCAGCTAGACTAAGTTCTGCTGCATATGCAGTTCGGACTATAAGATGGCTTACTGATGAAGCTACAGCTAGGCTAGTTTATTTCAGCTACTTCCATAGTGTTATGTCTTACGGTATCCTTCTCTGGGGGAAAGCAGCTGATATTCAAACTATATTTGTTTTACAAAAAAGGGCCATACGTGCCATATATAAAATGAAATCTCGAGACTCATTGAGAGAGCGATTTAAGGAAATTAATATCCTCACAGTAATTTCACAATATATATATGAAAACTTATTGTACACTCACAAACACATCTGTAGCTTTCAGAAAAATTGTGATTCACATAATATTAACACTAGAAATAAAAATAAACTTTATATTCCCAAATTTCGCCTGCAGAAGGTAAATGGGTCTTTTATGGGGAACACTGTACGCTTTTATAATAAACTTCCGGAAAATGCAACTAAGCTTCCTATTCGGAAGTTTAAAGCCTATGTTAAGAATAATTTAATAAAGAAAGCGTACTATACTCTAGATAGCTATATGAATGATAAAACTGCGTGGCCCAATGTCCCGGTCACTCTACCCATAGGAAGCTAACATGTCGATTTGCAATGTCTGTACCTACTATTTCGTATCTTATTTTTATATAAGCTGTGTAGATACTATAGTATAACTTTGAAGCGTAGCGTGTGCTGTCTTTGAAACTTTTGCTTTTGTATTATTGCATTGCATACGTCTGACTAAGTGAAGTGGCACCACACTGGAACTTCACTGCTATTATTTTAGACTATTTTTGATTTGTAAAAGGATCATATAAAAAAACAGTAGGAACCGAGACGTAGTTTGTTGCCTGTTCTTCTACGCTTGGTCGCGTGGAACTGGCACCTAGACTCACCTAGCTATAAGACGTTTCAAAGTGATTCTTGCATCTTAATGAATAAAAAATTATTGAGTTTGAGTTTGAGTTTGATCCTTTTCATCAAAACGGATTCCCTCAGAGAGGGTTTTTAGCAATTTTTATAATCAACTAGCTGAAACCCGCGACTTCGTCCGCGTGGATATTTGAGTTCGTTTTTTTTAGTTTGATATGACCAACTGCTAGTTACCATTGTTTTGAGCTTGTACTTTAGAGTGTGTTTGAATTTGAAGGTCAGTGCTGTTGGAGCCGATTTTTTTCAGCAGTGTTTAGTTTAAGTATGAAAGATGTTTCCCGCGATTTTGTCTTAGTGGTTGTCATCGGTTTTTTTGTAAACCTTTGTGTGTAATCGAACCTGGTGCCAGATGCTGCGGTAGCTGACAATTTTTAATGTTTATTTTTTTGCGTAATTTGTAAAGCTCTTTTTCGTGATTTTGTTTGAGTGGCTAAATTGGGCTATCGTATTCGTCGTTGGTGTACAATCGAATCTGGTTTTTATTTGACATGACCAACTGCTAGTTACCATTGTTTTGAGCTTGTACTTTAGAGTGTGTTTGAATTTGAAGGTCAGTGCTGTTGGAGCCGATTTTTTTCAGCAGTGTTTAGTTTAAGTATGATAGATGTTTCCCGCAATTTTGTCTTAGTGGTTATCATCGGTTTTTTTGTGAACCTTTGTGTGTAATCAAACCTGGTGCCAGATGCTGCGGTAGCTGAAAATTTTAAATGTTTTTTTTTGCGTATTTTGTAAAGCTCTTTTTCGTGATTTTGTTTGAGTGGCTAATTTGGGCTATCGTATTCGTCGTTGGTGTATAATCGAATTTGGTTTTTATTTGACATGACCAACTGCTAGTTACCATAGATTTGAGCTTGTACTTTAGAGTGTATTTGAATTTGAAGGCAAGTGCTGTTGTAGCCGATTTTTTCAGCGGTGTTTAATTTAAGTATGATAGATGATTCCCGCGATTTTGTCTTAGTGGTTATCATCGGTTTTTTTTTAAACATTTGTGTGTATTAAAACCTGGTGACAGATGCTGCGGTAGCTGAAAATTTTTTAATGGTTTTTTTTGCGTATTTTTAAAGCTATTTTTTGTGATTTTATATTATATTAGTGGCTAATTTGGGGTTTCGTATGCGTGTTGGTTGGTGTATAATCGAATCAGATTTTTTTAATTTGACATGACCAACTGCCGGTTACTATATTTTTGAGCTTGTACTTTAGAGTGTATTTGAAGGCGAGTGCTGTTGGAGCCGATTTTCTTCAGCAGTGTCTAGTTTAAGTATGATAGATGTTTCCCGCGATTTTGTCTTAGTGGTTATCATTGGTTTTTTTGTAAACATTTGTGTGTATTCAAACCTGGTGACAAATGCTGCGGTAGCTGAAAATTTTTTACTGTTTTTTTTTGCGTATTTTGTAAAGTTATTTTTTGTGATTTTATGTTATATTAGTGGTTAATTTCGGGTTTCGTATGCGTGTTGGTGTATAATTGAATCAGATTTTTTTAATTTGACACGACCAGCTAGTTACTACAGTTTTGAGCATGTACTTGAGCCGTTTTTTGAAGCGGTGTTTAATTTCGGTATGATAGGTGTTTTCCACGATTTTGTCTTAGTGGTTATGGTGGGTTTTATGTAAACTTTTATGTGTATTCAAATTTGGTGGCAGATGCTGCGGTAACAGAATTTTTTTTACTGTTTTTTTTGCGTATTTTGTAAAGCAGTTTTTTGTGATTTTTCTTCTAACTTTTTTCCCTTTTTTCTTCTTTTAGGGAAAGAATTTTCCTATTTTCTTTCTTAGTGCACCTTTGCCCTATAAGAGCAACACATCTTCCAAGTTTCATGCTTCTAGGACTAATGGTTTAGGCTGTAGGTTGATTTTTCTTTAAACCATTTTTCCCCATTTTTTCCTCTTCGGGAAAGAATTTTCCGATTTCCTTTCTTAGTGCACCTCTACGTTATAAGAGGAACATACCCTCTAAGTTTCATGCTTCTAGGACTAACGGTTTAGGCTGTGCGTTGATTGTCAGTCAGTCAGTGAGTCAGTCAGTCAGTCAGTAACGAAAGAGTTTTATATATTTAGATTAGTGGCTAATTTGGGATTTCGTATGCATGTTGGTGTATAATCGAATTTGAATTTTTAATTTGACATGACCAACTGCTGGTTACCATAGTTTTGAGCTTGTACTTTAGGGTGTCTTTGAATTTGAAGGCGAGTGCTGTTGTAGCCGATTTCTTTCAGAGGTGTTTAGTTTAAGTATGATAGATAATTCCCGCAATTTTGTCTAAGTGGTTATCTTTGGTTTTATAGTAAACCTTTGTGTGTATTCAAACCTGGTGACAGATGCTGCGGTAGCTGAAATTTTTTTTTTTTTTTTTTTTTGCGTATTTTGTAAAGCTCGTTTTCGTGATTTGTTTTAGTGGCTAATTTGGGCTATCGTATTCGTTGGTGTATGATCGAATCTGGTTATTTTAGTTTGACATGATCAAATGCAAGTTACCATAGTTTTGAGCTTGTACTTTAGAGTGTATTTGAATTTGAAGGCGAGTTCTGTTGTAGCTGTTTTTTTTCAGCGGTGTTTAGTTTAAGTATGATAGATGATTCCCGCAATTTTGTCTTGGTGGTTATCATCGGTTTTTTTGTAAACATTTGTTTGTATTAAAACCTGGTGACAAATGCTACGGTAGCAGAAAATTTTTTAACGTTTTTTTTTGCGTATTTTGTAAAGCTATTTTTTGTGATTTTATGTTATATTAGTGGCTAATTTGGGGTTTCGTATGCGTGTTGGTGTATAATCGAATCATTTTTTTTAATTTGACGTGACCAACTGCCGGTTACTATATTTTTGAGCTTGTACTTTAGAGTGTATTTGAAGGCGAGTGCTGTTGGAGCCGATTTTCTTCAGCAGTGTCTAGTTTAAGTATGATAGATGTTTCCCGCGATTTTGTCTTAGTGGTTATCATTGGTTTTTTTGTAAACATTTGTGTGTATTCAAACCTGGTGACAAATGCTGCGGTAGCTGAAAATTTTTTACTGTTTTTTTTTGCGTATTTTGTAAAGTTATTTTTTGTGATTTTATGTTATATTAGTGGTTAATTTCGGGTTTCGTATGCGTGTTGGTGTATAATTGAATCAGATTTTTTTAATTTGACACGACCAGCTAGTTACTACAGTTTTGAGCATGTACTTGAGCCGTTTTTTGAAGCGGTGTTTAATTTCGGTATGATAGGTGTTTTCCACGATTTTGTCTTAGTGGTTATGGTGGGTTTTATGTAAACTTTTATGTGTATTCAAATTTGGTGGCAGATGCTGCGGTAACAGAAATTTTTTTACTGTTTTTTTTGCGTATTTTGTAAAGCAGTTTTTTGTGATTTTTCTTCTAACTTTTTTCCCTTTTTCCTTCTTTTAGGGAAAGAATTTTCCTATTTTCTTTCTTAGTGCACCTTTGCCCTATAAGAGCAACACATCTTCCAAGTTTCATGCTTCTAGGACTAATGGTTTAGGCTGTACGTTGATTTTTCTTTAAACCATTTTTCCCCATTTTTTCCTCTTCGGGAAAGAATTTTCCAATTTCCTTTCTTAGTGCACCTCTACGTTATAAGAGGAACATACCCTCTAAGTTTCATGCTTCTAGGACTAACGGTTTAGGCTGTGCGTTGATTGTCAGTCAGTCAGTCAGTCAGTCAGTCAGTCAGTAACGAAAGAGTTTTATATATTTAGATTTCTGTTTTTAAACCATTAGTAACAACGTAACTCAGACAATATTCAAATATTTACCAAAGAAGAGTTGAATAAGTACGTTGATAAGTACTAAGTATAAGTATTAGTTAGTAAGTACTAAGAGATTTGAGGTGTTTTAACTATTTCACTATAAAAGAGCTATTTATTTTCCTAAATAAACTACCTATAGTAATCACTAAAGCTCTTCGAGCTAAACACTCTTATAAATAGGTACCATGAATATAATAATATCATCATGTATTATGTCTGTGGAGCACAAGCATGCATAATTTGTCAATTTTTATACAAACAAACAATGTAAGTAAATACCTAAATATTTCTCTCCGTAATCCGCCAAATGCCAGTTACGTAGGAAATCAGGAGCTATCTACTTATAGGAGTGTTCCACCACCGGACCATAACATTACCGTTACAATTTATTTGTCAAAAAAATATATTTTCTTGATCCATGTTCATCAGTTCAACCATGTTTGGTAGAAATCCATGCAGCTGTATTCATGTTGTGAGGATATTCATCGATCCAGAGATTTTCAATTATTGACGTGACAATGTCTTATAATTCGATGGAGCCGGCTGCACGTACGAAAAAACATGACGTCATGCGGCGTTACCTCGCCCTGAGGCGTTCCATTTAAGGCTTCTATAATAAACTTCCGGAAAATGCAACTAAGCTTCCTATTCGGAAGTTTAAAGCCTATGTTAAGAATAATTCATATTCATATTCATATTCATTTATTCATTGTTTCATGTGTATTATAGGTCTTAGGGGGTAATAACGTCCAGAACATGAGCCCCGCTGGGGCATTACAATGGCCTTACGGCAAATTAAATTAAAATAGGTAAATCTAAGTAAGTAAGTAACAAACTTCTTATTTATAGAATCTAATTTAACAATAAATCTTAATATATCTATGGACAATTCAGTAATACAAATGTCAAAAATAGTAACAATCTTCACCTATTGTACCTACCTAATACGAGTGGCTGCCTACCTACTTACAATTTTAAATAAAATGTCAAAAACAATTACAATAATTTTTATATAATCTACCTACCTAATACGAGTGCCTACCTACTTACAATTTGTCAGTTAAAAAATCTTCTACGGTGTAATAACATTTATCGTTAAGACATTTTTTAAGTTGGCTGCGAAAAGAGGAATCCTTTAATCCCTAATTTAATAAAGAAAGCGTACTATACTCTAGATAGCTATATGAATGATAAAACTGCGTGGCCCAATGTCCCGGTCACTCTACCCATAGGAAGCTAACATGTCAATTTGCAATGTCTGTACCTACTATTTCGTATCTTATTTTTATATAAGCTGTGTAGATACTATAGTATAACATTGAAGCGTAGCGTGTGCTGTCTTTGAAACTTTTGCTTTTGTATTATTGCATTGCATACGTCTGACTAAGTGAAGTGGCACCACACTGGAACTTCACTGCTATTATTTTAGACTATTTTTGATTTGTAAAAGTATCATATAAAAAAACGGTAGGAACCGAGACGTAGTTTGTTGCCTGTTCTTCTACGCTTGGTCGCGTGGAACTGGCACCTATAGGTGAAACGTCTAGGTAGGTGAGTCTATAGACTCACCTACCTAGACGTTTCAAAGTGATTCTTGCATCGTACTGAATAAAAAATTATTGACTTTGACTTTGACTTTAAGTGCAAGCGAGAGCGCGAAACGAGCGAAAAAGAGGCATAATCGGCCTCCGCGTTCGGCAGCGTTCGACATTTGTCTCATTCCTACTTGAGTGAGCGATGCGTCCGCGTGGACAGCTGTATGACGTTGTCTCGTTCAACTATCGTCAGTAAACCGACATTACAGACAACCGTTTTTTTTGTTAAGTTTTCTGTTTTGAATAACCATTTTACAAGTTAAAAGATAAATAATTATAAGTTTAAAAAACTTGAGAAACCGACTTCATTGCCAAACGGCTTAACCTATTTTAATGAAATTTGTAAAAATAAGTTACAAACATTAAAAAAAATATTAAAAAAAAAATGGCAACACCGATTTTAATAAAATTAAAATGGGACCAATCTGGAAGCAGTACCTTTCAGATAAAAAAATAATTTTTCAAATCGGCTCACAAATGACGAAGTTATGCGGTAACAAACATAAAAAAAAAAAATAAAAAAAAAAAAAAAAAAAAAAAAAAAAAAACATACAACCGAATTGAGAACCTCCTCCTTTTTGATTGGAAGTCGGTTAATAAACATGTCAGTCTTAATACAGTTATGGCAAGCTACTACGAACAGGTCCAGTGAGGAAGAGTCCGTGGCAGCGTCTCCGCGGGCGTCTCCGTCGTATCTCTCCTAACGTCAGGGTTCAGGATAAACTGGAGGATATGTATGGCGCGCGCGATATTGAGATTTATTAACCGCTAGTTTTGTTTGCAAGTCAACTCGGAAAGAAGAGCGCATAGAGGTGAGAATAGCGTGGAGGGTTATAAGGATAATATCATATCGAGGCATTGTTTGCTTTGCCGTTGTATTGGTGTGAGTTGTTTTACTTTTTCTTCAATTCAGAATAATTTCAGAAGTTATTCAATAAACATACTTTTATTTATTCAGTGGTGACGCGAAAAAGAAAAAACTCGCACGGCACTACTAGTAGTGCGTAACGTGGTAGTAGTACGGGAAACAAACTGTGTTTATTTTATTTACAAACACACATGAAAACACAATACATGGCTTTTATTTAAACAAAAAAAAACGGATTATACGAAACACATTGAGCGATGTTAATAAATACACATAAATATTCAAAACATTTAATAAAACTGAGCCCCAAACTGAACTAAACTTGTAACCAAACGACAGATAAAACAATTATGTTACTTCGAGAGATCATGAGCCAAGGGATCTTCATTCAAAGCTAAACAATGAATAAAAAGATGAACAAATATCTGCGCCGGATGAAAACAATTCCCTCTCGACTCCAACCTTTTCAAACTAAAAGAATTCTGTCTGAAGTATTCAACGGAATAATGGCGAACGAAAGAAAAATTCATTTCTACAATGAGTCCAATACGGCGCGGCGCTACGAATACTGTACAAGGGAGAAATGCAGACAAACTACATCAAAGTTAAAGCCGATAGCTTTTAATTCAATCACACGGATCCTTTTGAATCATTTAGTGTTGAGTGGTCTATTGTGACGAACATCAGAAGAACACAGACACAACTTCATTATAATACACTAGTTATGATCCGAGATTTTGTTTGTTTTCGTGGACGAAGTAAGTAAGTTATTGTCGATATATAATAGAATTAGACATTCTATGAAAGTTGTTATTCCGGGTCACGGATCTATTATTTCTATTCCATGTTTTATTCAGATTGTTTTCGTTGTTAGATCTTAAGTAAGTCAATTTTATAGGTAGTGTCATCTTGCGCGTAAATCAACTTTCCAAAACCGTGAAAGAAAAAAAAGAGCTTGGCGTGTATTGACAACGCACAGCCTAAACCGTTAGGGCCTGCGCACTAGGCGATGGTGATGGCGATCAGTGAAACGCTGAAAAATATCGCTGTCATATTTGACAGCGTTTCAGCTTATTGCCATTGACATCGCCTAGGAATTTGGAGATTGTGTTCTTAATTAAAATTATAGGTACAAATATTTTTGAAAATTGAATGCCTAATTGGCTGACATTTGCATGGAAAATGCTTAAAACGAATGAGGTCACCGAGATTCCATCGTTCATAATTTTTTAGCAACAGTTTACAACTGAACGTGAACATTGAAGTTAACAAAAGCTATTCAGTGCAGTTCAGTTGCAGCGCTTTACATTTTAAATAAACTTGCGCATGAAATGAGGCTTATAAAGGCGAACTACCCGCACGGAGGCGCGACGACCTCTGTTATGATGGTAAGCGCGGGAATGCGGGCAGGTACACTCGACCTTAATACATGAACACTTTCAAGCTCCTTGTAAAAGCTCAGTCAGTATCGTGAGACATGCATCTGAATAGATTACCACGTGCGAGGGTTTGAGTACGATAAATAATTGAAAAAAAAATCGGTTGTCTGTAAAGTCGGTTTACTGGCGATAGTTGAACGTGACAACGTCATCCAGCTGTCCACGCGGACGCATCGCTCACTCAAGTAGGAAAGAGACAGATGTCGAACGCTGCCGAACGCGGAAGCCGTGCGTGCCTCTTTGTCGCTCGTTCGCGCTCTTGCTTGTACTTCAAGCCTTAAATGGAACGCCTCAGAGCGAGGTAACGCCGCATGACGTTATATTTTTTCGTGCGTGCAGCCGGCTCCATCGAATTATAAGACGTTGTCACGTCAAAAAAAAATATTTGTTATTTTCTGTTCAGTACAGACAAAATGTGATTTGAAACAAAAACACGGATAGTTAAAAAAAATGGCATCTCTACAGAACTATTTGCAATTTGTCTGCTCAATCCACACAAAAAGAATAACTGAAATAGTTAATCAACTTTGATAGCTGAGTGTAGGTTCAGTGCGCGGTCGGGGATAATGAACATTTGCAAAGTTGGAGCCAGTTGTTAGTGGAAGGCAGAAGGCAGAGGAACTTTACATCGTTGGGTATTCAAGCTTTTATTTGCTTTTTGTATTCATGGACTTAATGAAACTTTAAACGTCTTTGCAATGTTTAGCCGTTTTGAGAAATTAAGGTTAAATATTTATTTTAAAACCAAACTGATCTAGATTGACAAATAAACCTAGGCACTGATGCGTCCAGTGGATATAACGTCACTGCTTAGTTTTATAGGCAGTGGTAACCACTCTACATCCTACAGGTGCATAACCTACCAACTTTTCAGATAGAAACAGGGTATTCACTGTTATACAAAAAACACGTAAGAAAGAAAAAGCTAATAGATAATAATGATAATACACGAGGTAGGTAACATCAGTCTCCGTATCACGTACCTCATCTACATAACATGTCGCGTACTTTGAATCTGGCACAAAAACATATACATACAATCTCCTTTTGTTGTCGTTTCCTTTCGTATTGCCGAGCAGGTACGCGTACATTGCCGGCTCCGGTCCACTCCGATAGCCGCCGCATCCAGCCGACGAGCAATGTGCACGCAATTAGTTTTATAGTCGAAGCTTGTTCAATTTAATTGTGTCAAATGTCAAGGTTTGATTCCTATGGGATAAGTTTTTTGAGCAATAGAGGTTTTTACCGTTGTTTGTTTATTATAGCCCCCCTGTGGCTAAAAATCAAAATATCATAGTCAAGAAAAAAATTTATGCTGAATTACATGTAGAAAATATTTAAATAAGGAATATATTTATTTAAGGGATATAATAATTAGCATTCAAACTGTAGAAAATATATAAATAAAAGAAAGAAGAAAAACCACAATCACATACCTTAAAAAACATAAAACAAAATAAACAGAAGAATTATCATAAATTATAAATAAAATTAATATTCGTACGCTAAATGTTGTACTGAAAAGGCCTACTACAAGTACTGAGGCCTGCGTTGACATCATGAACAACTCGAACTCTTCACTAAATAACAAGTAGCAAGTACTTAATTCTTGGTGCGTGTGTAATAATGGAAATGTTATTGGTTGATGTTCCAACTGTCCGCACCAAGCGCTTTGCTTCAACTTTTATGTTGCGGACAGCCAAGGAATGGAATTCCTTGCCGGCGTCTGTCTTTCCGAGCACCTACAAATTGGATGTTTTCAAGACAAGAGTGAATAGGTATCTTCTAGGTAAGCGTGCTACATCGTCGACCGCATCATCACTTAACAGCAGGTGAGATAGCGGTCAAACGCAAACCTATAAATTGTAAAAAAAAAAAAAAAAAAAAAAAATAGCTCCATTTTGGCAAAATTTATAGCAAAAAAAAATCAAGTTGGTTTATTATTCATTAAGTAGTCCGTAATGAGAGACGCCGCTGAGTGATGGCCCATAAGGGCCCTGTAATGCATTTTATGAGGGCTCATAAAACTGGTATTTCTGCGCGAGGCGTGTGTTCCACTGCGAGCGGAGAGATTTATCGCTTCTAATGTAAGTATTTGTCAAAAGTTTGGCCATTCCACTTCGCATTCATTGTTCTATCGCTATTTGTTATACTTTACTATTATTTATTCTTCTCTGGGGACACGTGCTGTAGTTCCGAGTTCATCTTCCTAAGTACCACTGGCCCGTAGCTCTTACTTACTGAAGAAAAAGTAAGAAAATATAGTTACAAAGTTAGAAAATCCCTGACATTTCACAGGACAAGATTAGATGTATCGTTACGTAGGGCTTATCACGCAAAACACGAAGATTATAAGCAGATCCTAACAAGTTTTGAACGTAAATACCAAAGCAAAATAATCTCAAGCAGAAACGTAACTTGAGCCAACTCAATCAAAATATTCCGCCCGCTGTTTGAATTGTGGTCCAAGTGCTCGAGGGTCAGGAAGCAACACAGTTTGCACGAGTCCTTATGATGTATGTTTCACTCATCTCTCTTCGAAAATAAATTTTATATGAGTGTACTTTTTATGCGGGAAGAAAACCAAAAGTATTTCTCTTCAATTCAATTCTTTATTTGAGAAACACTGGTTATAAAGTTGTTACATACAATAGTTTAGGTACGTACCACTGCCGCATGAGTCGTGTTGTTTTTTCGTGCGTGCGTCAAAAAGTGAGAGCATGAGTCGCAGCTGGTTTCCAGTTCAGTATGTATGTCAGTGGAGCGCCGGCGGGGAGTCCCCGCGGGAGTGAGGCGTGACACGCGTCGTTGCGCCGCACATAGCTATTAGCGGCGGACAAACACAACACAACACGTCACGTGACGCAACACTGACACCGCATTACATTTTGTCACTTTTTCTAAGGATTTGTTTGTTCTTTGACCGACGTAAAATAAAATTGGAATCCCTAAGCGTCGCCCGTTTTTATGATTTAGAAATACAAGCTATCGCAGAAATTTTGCATGTTGTTGCTCGTTTTGCTATAAACTTAATGTGATGGTAGCACGACAAGAAGAAGAAGTCAGTAGCATATTACATTTGAAGCCAAAGAAAGGTGTGGGCAATAAAAGTCCTGGATGCAAACGTCCTAAAACAGACACGTATGGAGTCTGAGAGAGCAGCTTTTTCATTAGTACCAGTTGCTTTGCTTATGAGGATGACGACAACACATATGAATATTATAATAATTAGAATAATATTAAACTAATTAAACTTTCCGTATGAAGCCGAATAACCGTGCGTTAATCCGAGTTCGATCTGAAAGCGTATTGACAAAGTTTTTGGGAATAAATCAAAGAACTTTGCGAGTGCTGATCCAATCGAATGAGCCCCCCCCCCTCCCCACCCCTCCCCTCCCCTCCCCTCCACGTGTCCCACGCCTGCCGAGCACATGGAAGAGCCCAGTACACTCGACTCTCAGAAGTAATACAGGGAACGACATGTAGACCAAACGGAAAGAGAATCAAATCAACAAATAAACGATACTGACAAGGAACAATGATCAGTGATCACGTATCTTGTTGCCATTATTTTTCAACCAGTATCTATTGCTATACTAGTTTTACAACGTGAAGTCCCTGTTTGCTATTTCATGTTTATTGCATGAACACTGACAATATCTTGTTGCAATCGTTCTTTGTTTGAGCTGAGTTTTGTTTCTATTTGTTTTTTATTGCAGCATCAAAGCTCAAAATCATGTAAAAATTTACAGATAAATTAATATTGATTACAAAAAATGGTACGCAATCACCCCACAGGCCCTAAAACCGATATAGAGTTGCAAATTGATATACCAGTAGGCTTATTATGAGCTCTGTCTAGCTCTGTCTCTGGTTCTGGGTTTGAGACTATGTGAATGTTGACTAAATAAATTATAAGTACGTCCAAACGTCACACACACAGTATAATGCACTGGCTCTGTCTCTGGCTCTGGTTTTGAGTCTATGTCAGTACATAGACTCAAAACCAGAGCCAGAGACAGAACTCATGGTAGGCCTACTTCTGTCTCCATACAGTACATTATTCTGAAGATGCCTTGTGACAGTGACCGTGGCCGTGGCTCCATTAGCTGAACTATAAACGGCCGACTGTTCGCTAGCTAATTCTGAGCGATGTATCGAGCGATGACGTACCGTAGGAGGGGAACTAACATCTAGCTAGCCATTCACAGTTCGCCTAATGTGGCCACGGCCTAAGCCACCTCTGTGTACGGAATAAACCAAAAACATGTGCAAAACATCCAATTAAATTAATGCAGTTAGGCTGACAGGCTCTCGTACAATCTACCTTAACGCGTGTCTCGCGTGTAACGACGGCATAAATACAATGTGACGGCGCCCTTAGCACGCGCCCGCACAAACTGTGCTAAGAACAGCTTCGGAGTTGTATGCTTAAGGCGGCGTCCAGCCAGCGCGACCCATACGACCAGACCAGCGACCAGAGGTCACGACGCGGTCGCTTACATCAACAAGAACAGGCAACACACTTACGGCTTGCTTCTAAACCCTGACCAAAAAGCATGTACGAGTATGTCTGATTTTTTGTTTGTCCGTGGTGTCATAGTTCTGAAAATAAGGCTCATTAAATACAGTTTTTTTTGTTAGAAAGCTTAGAAAACAGCTAAAGTCACTTATAATTTCATTTTTACAAACTTCATTCACTCACTGGTCTTCGGGTCGCGTATCCCGAGCCCGTCTTTTATTTGTACTCGTATCAAAGTCTACTATCCTTTATCTTAATAAGGGAGGTTTGCGGCTAAGTGCGGGCATTAGGGACTTGTCGCGCAGGTAACTGCTTTAGTATCCAGTTAGTGAGCCGGTTAGTTGTGTTACTTGTTTAGTTACTTGTAGTTTGGTTACTATTAGTACAGCCACGCGAAGGACAACTTTACAGCACTTTAGGGAAATATCCGTGTTGCGAGACAATACTTATAGTGTTACCGACTGGATAATGTGCACTGAAAACACTATTTCGACGTTTTAATGTTTGATAATAACAACTAGAATTTTAGTAAATAGTTCGCTATAAAATAATATCTTTGAAAAATGATTTCATTCAAAAGTTTTCGTGAGTCTAGAATGCCGTAGCGGTAGAGTTTCATAAAAACACAGATTTTCATCCCCAGTGGATACCATGCAAACAAAGCCATAGGCAAAAGCTAGAGCGTAGTTTTGGTATCCACCATTTCCTCATACTGACAGCACAAAAGGTAGAGGCAAGCTGCATTCAATTCAAATCGCACAGCAGCTTTTTAGTTGAAAGGCATCTCATTTAAATGAAACCGGGTGAAAGTTATAAAATTCTCATATTAGTGTATAACATTATGACAGTTAGTAGTCACATACGGCGCGGTCACTGTCGATCGACGGTTGTAGTGAGCCACTTAGTGAGCGGCTCAAATGAGTGAGCGTCGAGCACACTCGAGCCGAGACGACATTAATTCAGCGCGCCCGACACAATGCCGGCCACAGATCACAAGCGCACGGTACAACAACTTGCTTGAGTAATCACAGCTATCTGGTTCCCATAAAACAAGCTCTGTCTAGTTTGGGGCTAAATAGTGTAGGGTGGATTTTCCATAATATTTATTTATTATTAATTCAGGTAAAAGCAAAAACAGAATGAGAGAGTATTTCAATAATAAATATTGTGGACAATTAAATCACCAATGATTAAATTGTTTAGATACCATCTTAATTACTAAGAAATCAACAACAAAGATTTGCTAATTTATCGCCGAGCCACACAATTACTATAAATTCGTAGCTAATTAGAGCAATTCAACATTAATTATTTACAGAAAAATCAACAAATTTATTCTGTTTATAAATAGATCTGCAGGATTCTCTAGTAAAATTGGTTCGTAACATCTTAGCGATAATGTACAAGGAGGTATACATCTTGTTGAATAGAAAACCGCAGCAGTTCTAATTAATCTAACAATTTCTCGGAATGGAACCGTAATTATTTTACACAGAGAGTAAATCAGAGCGGCTCCCGGCGCGCTGCCTGCTACTCTGCGGTTTGCTGGACTTCCAGGATTCTCCCGTCAGGACCAAGCTCACGCGGAGTAATGTAATTACTCAACTACGTTGACTAATTTCATTACTCAACTGGTGTCCACCTTTATAAGCTATGTGTCTGGCAATCAACTTCTGCATACTGACTGTTCTCGCTGAGAATGTTTTCGAAAATAATCCCGCCTAGTTTTGACTGTACTAAATAAATTTTCAGCTTATTGCTCTCTAATTAGAGAGGGCGGTTGTTGTTGTGACCACAAATGTCGGAGCTCCCCCGTCATGTGTCCCAAGTGACACGTGCCAGTGTGGTCACGTGTCACTTGGGTCACTGGTGTGCGCGCACTGTGTCCGCGGCGGCGGTCACTTCACCTGCGGTTGTTTATCAGAGTTGCTGTTGTTTAGCTGAATGGTCAGGAATTTGTGCGATCCCGAGGGGAATGTGCTTGTTATTTTGGCTGATGTTTTGGCGACTTTAATGTGTTTCATTTTAGCTTTGATTTCAAAACCGCTCTAAATATAACTTTTTGATTATTTTAGTTTAATAGTATGTCTATTGGTCTCAGACACGCTTTAGAGATTATGAGGCATTTGATCATAGTGAATCTAATATCCTTAAAGTTTCTTAGTACGCAAGGGAGTCAGTAATGATGTCATATAGAGACATCTAAATTACATTTGCCATTTTATACCCAATTTTTATTGCTAATTAATACAAGGTTTCTTCTAAATATTTTCTTTCAATAAAATTACCAAGAGCAAATGCAGAGTAACCATTGTTGCACTCAATGAGTTATGGTAAGTTTATGTGTTAGTTCATGGCTCGTACATCGGTTCATACGAGTGTGTTATATCCTCTTGCAGAGCCCCCCACGGCCTCAAAATGAATTTCCCGCTGGGGTCCTATTACATTCATCAGCCGTAGGTATCTATGCAATATCGTTGTAAGGGCGGTTGCACATCATCTTAGTTGTAAGGGTGATGCCACATTGGTAATTGGTATGTTACAGACGGCGAATATGCGTTATTATTTTAAAACACGAAGCTGTAAAGGTCGCATCTAAGCGATATGTTGTCAAAGCTGTGATATTTGACAGCGATACATGTATTGCTTTTCAAGTACCGCAACTTATCGCCTAGATGAAGAACTTGAGTTAGATGATCAATTCTTGATAGAAAATGGTGACGGTAGAACAGTATTTATTTTCTCAAAATAAGGTTAATTTAGTCAGGTTAATTGAAAACACTCAGCTACTCAGTCCGGGTAAGTTAAAGTCAAAAATAATTTATTCATTTGAATAACAAGGATCACTTTTGTGCCCAAGCCAAAATGAACAGTCATTTCTAAAACGACGATTCAAAGTGATCCTTGTATTTCATGGAAGACTTTGTCACTATGATGGCTCGCTCCATCTTACATCCCTACCTGTGTCATAGTATGTCACCTTTATCAGACCGTACGCTCCACATCCTAATCCAATGCTCGGTTTTACTACAATCCGGTTTAAATGTAACTTACATTCTGTCTGGTAAGAGAGAGTATTTCAGTTTCAAGTAGTTTGACGACGGCTTTACAAGTTCTTTCTTGGTTGCTTTCATGACCCATTTCCGAGGAACTTCTTGCCATTTTCTTTTTAGAATGTTGAAAGTTTACAAAAACACTATCATTTGTTGAGTAAGTTGATAATTATGAGATAGTGATATACTTTAGTGGCAGATTTATAAGGCCGCCCTAGGTCTTCACTAGCTACTTAGCGCATCCCTCGGTGCGTTAAGGTGTCTGTGTCCAGATTTCCCTACGACGACAAAAAAAAAGTCTTCACTAAAGGTTTTAAAAATTTGATTTGTTTTCATGCTGCTAGGTGACATTTTATTGACAATGAACAATAAACAGTATTATTTTAACTACGAAGACATTTTATTGACTAACAAACAATTTTATTTTACCTTTTATTGTGCTATTTCAGTTCTGTATTCACATAAAAATTCAACGTCATCTATAAGCTAAAGTAACTGACTGGCTCATGTCTGGCTCATCTCATGTTCCTCACCGACGTCTCTGTTGTTGCAGGTCCACCATCACACTCCACCATCGAGGATGGCCCGCACGAAGAAACGGCACGACAAGAAGTACAAAATCCGATGACCTCATGACTCGGGTCTGACGCCATAATGCTGGAAGACGGCAGCCGCGACCTCTCACGAACTTACAAGTCTGAAGGATTCGTGGAGGCGCGATGCTGCTTCGCGCGACCGCCAGATGACGGCCGGCCCTACTGCTGCCGCTGCGCGCGCAAACGGAAAGCCTCCCCTCTCACCTGCCTCGCCATCTGCTTCCTCGTGCTCACCTACAACCTGCTAGGAGGCTTCCTTTTCCTAGCCATAGAAGGTAACGTGACGGAAGAAACAGCGGTCGCAGCATCCAAGCCCAACCTGAGCCAAGCGCAGGAGAGCAGCAACGATCTGAGATCGAAGACAGTGGAGAGACTGTGGTCTATTACAGAAGACCTGAACATTTTGTACAAAGAGAACTGGACGCAACTAGCGGCTAAGGAGCTGATGGACTTTCAGAAGGTTTTGATAAAGAACATGAGGGGAGGAATCTCGTTCGAGAGCAGAATTAGATTCAACCACGAGGGAGACTACAGGTGGACCTTTTCTAGTAGTTTCCTTTACGCGTTGACTCTCATCACTACTATAGGTGAGTTTATAACCATTTGAATTGCTAATCGCAGCCGTATTATTCAGAAAGAGAAGAATAGTTCCCGTTTTATGATTAGAGAGATCATCTTTTTATTTCGGATAGTCTATGAAGGCTGCCGATAGTTGATAGCATTAAATTTTTATTCGTCCATTTCTCTTTATGAATTATAAAATCGCTCGAAAACCGTAAACTGAGTTTCTATTCAGATTGAGAGTAAAATATTTATCACCATTTTTTTCCGAAAATAAATGCTGTTTTAATGTGCACCAGGGTATGTCTTCCAGTATTTTATGAGCTTGAATAATACATTTATCTGGGATGATATTATTCACAAATCGATAGTGAATTATGAACAGTAATGGAGATCTCTAAATAGACTTTTGTTCCCTATCAACACCTTGTCCTCCAATTACACTGAAATCAAACAAACAACAGCGACAATCATGCACCAATTAAACGTTGCTCACGTGTGGTTGTTGTCCGACAGGTCACGGCAACGTGACGCCGAAGTCATCGGCCGGCAAGCTGGCCGCCATCGCCTACGCCTGCGTCGGCATTCCCATCATCATGCTGTACCTCTCCACCATCGGCGAGGCGCTCGCACGGAACTTCAGGGTGCTCTACTCCAAGATCTGTCCTTCCAGATTCAAGACCGACAACTTCCACACGAAGGCCGACTGTCTGAACAAGTACGCTCTCGTTGAATGCAAGCAGGATGAGTGCGAGAAGAGGGAGCTTCGTGCGGAGAGGCAGAAGAGGACGCCGTTCCAGGCCGCCTTGAATCTAGACAGCTTCAGCGGCGGCTACCACTGGACGTGCCGGGACCACACGCGCGTGCCTGTCGCGCTCAGCCTCCTGCTGATCGTGCTCTATATATCGTTAGGGACCTTCGTGTTCCACACGACCGAGAAGTGGGACCTCATGGACGGCTGCTACTTCTCGTTCTCGAGCCTCGCCACCATCGGCTTCGGGGACCTGAAGCCGGGCCTCTACGCCAGCACGCTGTCCGCCAGGGCGGAGGACGTGGCGCTCGGGGTCTGCTGCCTGTACATCCTGGTTGGGATAGTCGTCATCGCGATGTGCTTCAACCTGATCCAGGAGGACATGAGCTCGATAGTGAGGAGTTTCACCGCGCTCTGCACGGGGAGCTCGCGGACTCGCGTCGTGCACAGCGTCGATAAGCTCTGTGATGAGAAGATCGCGATGTCGGTGGTGTCCTGACAGCGCGCGGCGGCCGGCGCGGCGCCGTCGGCCGCGTGCGCCGGCGCCCGCGCGCAGGTCTCCTTCAAGATAGACTCCTCGAACCCGACCAAGTTCAGCAGCCTCCCGAGGAGGAAGCCCTCGCCCTACGACGCGGAGAGCTTCCAGCGCCACGCGCCGGCGCGCCGCTCCGCCGGACACGCCGACAAGTGCATCGAGTACTTCGTGCCGCGCAGTTTGAGTGAATTTAACTTGAGTGGAGTGGGGGATCTGTACGACTTGTCGTTCGATAGGAAGGGACAGGAGAGAGTGTTGTTCAGGGGACCGGGGAGGGACAAAATGGTGACTTTCGAAGACGACCGGCCGCCCGGGAAGCCTCTCGCTGATGACGTGTTCATGTGACGCGAGTGAGACTAGGGTTGATTTGGACACGATTTGTTATAAATAAAACGTTTTTATCATGCCTACGTTTTATTGCTCACGAAATCCATCAAAAGATAGATGAGGTAGATTAGCCTAACGAGATTAGCATGATTGATGACCCCACTGCTTTCGGTTAGAGCTTAGAGCACAAAGATTAGAGTTGAAAAGATATTTTATTACGTTTTCAAACAACACCGTAGTCCGTACAATAGAATATCGGGCCGCGTCAGTCGGCTCGTCGATCGTTCCGGGAATTAATAGTAGCAGTCGGTATTAGATGGGTCACTACTGCGAGCCGCGAAATCCAACGATTAGTGCTCGATACGCGTACATTGCCGCGTACAATGGCCGCGATGGCCGTGCGCCGGCACTCGCCCGGCGATGTATAGCTGCGGATGCAAGCGCTCCTTCACACAGATTGCTTTTTATTTTATTTTATTCAGGGATTGAGTCTTTGATGCGAGCGTTCAGAGCTATGAGCAACACTTAGAGAACAAACAGATACTAGAAACTATAATTTTTTGCAAGAGTTTTTCATTTCAGTTTCAAACAAATGCATTTTACTGAAAAACTTTCCGCTATTTTAAAATCACACACACTGCAACCACAAAAATTATGTTGTTACGCCAGTTTTATTGTACAAAAATAAATTGGCTAGGTACACAGTAGCACTAAAACAAAAAGGTTTTGTTAAATTTCGTCCAATCACATTGTGATGCCGACCCCGTCACGTGATGCGCGACCAATCAGCAGCCAGGACAGCAGGCGACGGCAACCTAACGCGGGCTGACGACCATACAACGAACAAGGTAAGTCTATGAGTATACAATGGTAAGTAGGTTAGTAGGTCTGTTCATTAGTCGTGTTTGCCACTACTGGTATTTACATCAAAACGTAACAAAACATTCAGGAAATTATAGGGCCTTATGCAGAAAAAAATATAGGCCTGTAATGAAGCTAGTTTTCACCTACATTTAAATTCATAGTCGGGAGTTGAGTGTCATCAATCACACTAGAAATTCATGGTAAAAGTGGCAGAGGGAACTCCTTGGGAACGGTTATTAACGCCGTCATATTGCCGAGTAAATAAGTGTTTATGGTTCGACTCAATTGTTGAATCTATCTATTGTTTGGTTTACAGAAAATAGAAAAGTCTGTCTATTCAGTAGCAGTTTATCATCTTCTGCAGGCATACTCGTAACAATAGAAAGATTAAATATTGAGTTAGCTGACATGATCAGTATTATATTAATAATCTATATATCTATACTAATAATAGTATAAAGAGGAAAGATTTGTATTTTGTATGTTTGTAATGAATAAACTCAAAAACTGCTGTGCCGATTTAAAAAGTTCTTTCACCATTAGAAAGCTACATTAACCCTGAGTAGCATAGGGATATTTATAGTGCGCGTGCAAAGCCGGGACAGGCGCTAGTGTCTATAGAAAGCTAAACTAAAGTCAACTGAGCTGCGTGGCCAGTAATTCTACAAGTATAATAAAAGTAGATCGACTGACGGTATGATTGATTCACAAAGTTTCACTCAAATGAGTAGATAGTATAGGTGACGTCACAAGTGGGTTGCTCGTTGGTCTCAGGTGCCACTACAGGTCCCGCGGGCGCGCGTGGGACATGAGTAAGGCGGACGGCGCGTTATCCGCTTGTACTGGATGACACTCGACAAAGAGTTTTATTTGTAGAGTTGTGATACTGTCTGGAGCTGGAGGCTCCAATGATAATACCCATTTACAGCACGCACACTAGATCCTATACTGTAGGCCTACCACAAGCTCTGTCTGGCTCTGGTTTTGAGTCCGTGTGAGTGCTGTCTAAATAAATCCTACGTCGAAACGTCACACACACACAGTATAATACACTGGTGAGCACTCACACAGGCTCAATACCAGAGCCAGAGACACAGCCAGACAGAGCTTGTGGTAGGCCTACTGGTCTGGTTATATACTGGTCCTTTTGTAGTTAGCTGCTCATTTCTAGATTTGGTTTGTACAACCGTTCCACACTTTTTCGTACAACAGAAACATGCACAATCGTTTCTAGTACCTCACTTCAAAAGGACAGAGATCCGATGTATTAAATGATCAGAAATGAACACGCAAATGATGGCTACAAACCAGAAGACGTTGAAAAACTCCATGAGAAAAGTAGATTTTTGAGGCTCAAAATGACAAAAAAAAATATTTGTATTTATTTATTTTAACTTACAACGTATAGTGCAGTACTACCCTAATGTTGTAGCATAATCATCATTATATTTAAATGTATTTTATAATATACTAGCGGCCGCTCGCGGCTTCGCTCGGCTCGTTCCCTTTTCCGTTACTTTAAAAAAAAGTATCAAAAGTTTGCAGCAAGGTGTGCGGATGTATGCCCTATGCTAAAACTGATCGCTATCGCCATCGCAGATCGCAACTACTACTGCTTATATGTGCAAAGACGCTGAGTATAGTGAAATGTAACCTCGGGTGTCGGGTGTCAAATGGTTATTAAACGGAGTAGTGTGACGTGGCGCCATCTCGCGTCGGAGCGCACCTGCTAGCTTAATGTCCCGCTGATTGTCGTTAGCGGTGATTAGTACACTAATTGTCGCGCGGCTACCACAGCCAATCGCAACAGCTGGCACATTCATAGTGCGTGTATTTCAGTGTACATAAAACAGTTTTAATTCATTAAAATCACTTTGAAACCTCTTTACTTTTAGAAGGAAAACAGGGAAGAGGAAGGCCAAGAATAAGTAACGTGAGCCAGAATAAAAGAAAAGATCGCTATCATGTCGTATAAGGAAGTCAAGGAGACCGCATTCGAAAGACTTGAAAAAAAAATTTTAATTGGATGCATTAACTGGTTTTATTAACTGCATCAAAACCCCGAAAATAAAAGGATTACAAATAAGTGGGTAAGAGTCAATTAACTGCTGTTATATGAGTGTGTTTGCTGTTCTAACGGGGCTGTGTCCGGAGCGCGCACCAATAAACTGTCAACGACACTCATTTACTGAATTTATCGAAGAGCCTCCCTCAACCACAGCTAGTCCTTATTGTCACCCAAATAGAGTTCAATATCCCTTCGCCTACTCCGAAGCCTTGAGCCATACAAATAGAGTTCAATATCCTCTGACCGCCACAGGCAAAATTCGCAGAGCATTTCGCGTGACGTCACAATGGACCGATCCGGATAAACTAATCATTACTTATTAAGTAGTATTATTAGTAATAAGTAGTATTTACTGTCAGTTCATATCAGAGGGGACTTTTACTTGTATACATCTAACTTAACTAAACTAACTTAGGGACGCTTCCGTCTGCTACTGATTTGGATCAGTTGAGCTATCTCTAGACCGTTTGTAACGGTCTGCAGATAGCTCAACTGTTTTTAACTGTATATATATGTTTGATTGTAAGTTTATTTGTGTAAATAAATGTAACTTATGCAGGTTAATACTTTTACAAAGTGTAGACAGTTTTTTCCTCCTGATGCATAAAACAGGAACTAATTTTCATACAAACTTCAACCCTCGCAACACCGGAACAAGTAAGTTATTGATGATTCAAACTGATAATAATAGTAATTAGTTCGAACAGATTACTGCCCTTCTGATTAAACTAATTTACATTGTTTTGTGTGTGTTTGAATATTAATTTAAAATTATGAAACCTCATTTCACAAACAAAGGCGAACCTAAAACTAATTTCCCGATAGAAGGGAATCCGCAAACATTTCATGAAAAAGTAAACATAATTCCCGAACAAATACAAAACCCCAAATAAAGTGAGTTTAATGAATCCCTACATTTTTGCGATGGAACCCTACCCTAAGGACGGCGCACACCGGCTTTTGTCACTGAATACCGATTCTCTGCACTTTGCCTGTTTTTCAAATTCTTCATACATCTGATCGCACTATGTCGAATTTCTGTGACTTAGAATAATATTATTTCAGTATTTTTGGATAATCTCTAGAATTTATTAATTAACTACGAAATGCTAGGTCACCTTACTTGATACTTGATGAGTGGATTAGTTTCCGCGAGTAGGCATAACTTGTCATCCCATACAAATGTAATTGTATGTGAGTAAGATATCGTTCGACAGTGTGCCACGCCCTAACTCGCCTGAAAATATCCAAATAATAAAATAAGTCGGATTCAAACCGTGGGATTCATTAAATTGGCATTATTTGCCAAAATATAATATTTCATAAACGCTACGTACACTTTGACAGACCTTCGTATTATTATTAAAAGTAGAAAAAAATATGCGAAATCAACTGGCCCCCTCAAAATTTTATCGAATAAATTTAAAACTTTATGGGTAACAATAATTCAGTATTCAGTATATTTATTGCCTTATTGTGTATGTAAATTTAACAGTACAGTTTAACATCTTAGAACTAGTTTTTGAATCAATACATAATTTACCCCGTAAGGGTGTTGCAATACTGTAGAAGCGGGCCGATATGATTATGATCACGCAGATTGTAGCAGGTTTATGATCAGGTGCAGGTGGCGGATCGCTTCCCTCGCGCGGGAGCCGAGACTAATGTCCCGATATCACTTGGAAAGTACTCCTTTCTCTTCTTACGATTTTTTATTCGAAGCTCAAACTCACTATTACTATAAATAAGTAAGGGAACCTCTTTGAAGCACACATCCAATTTTAACATTAAAAACAATAAAACTAAAACTCAATTTGTTATCAAGTAAATTTTTAACAAAAAAATTCTGAGAAGCATTCCATTATGAAACAGGAACCAAGAAAAAAAAAGTTAAAATATTAATAGGTTTTTGAAACTAAAAACCGTTATTGACTGTAAATTGCACACCTTATGAACTGTGGATTTCGTTACTGAATAATAAAAATAAGAGTCTGAACTAGTGCTAAGGGCTATTGTTTGTTGACTCTTACGAAGAGCCAATATTGGGTGTCAATTTGAGGAGCTCCGTCAATATCCTTCGGTAATCAACTGTAAGGAAGCAGTGTCTTCCTCAAGTTACGGAAGGTATTGTTGCTCCTTGGACAAACAGATCTTGGAAAATTAACTTAGGGACTTCTTTAAAATGGAATGAAAACAATAAAAAATATTCGATTTTAACTGAATTCCTCAAAGTCTGCTAAAAGAGGCATGGTTTCAAAAGTATCATCTGTATTATGCACTCTGTTGGAATATCTATCGTCTATTACAGACATGAACTTATTATTTATAACTTTCAAGCCTGGCAGGTGATTCCTTGAGAAATAATTGCCTATTTCTACAGTGAAGCAGCATTGCTGTGTTTTGATTTGAAGGGTGTGGGTGCCGGTGAAATTACTAGCACGTAAAGCTGAACATCTGTATGCCTCGACTTGATAGATGCAGGGCAGCGGGTCGTAGGGCACGTCCCTGATGTGCGTGACCTACAATGGATGTTAACCATCAGTGGGTCATAAATATGCTTGTTCCTGCAGCTTGTTGTATTAAAAAAAACATGATACTCGTAGGTATCATACAAATTCAAATCTCTTTGATTACAAAAGCCGAAAGAAATACAAAATGGCCGACATCATAACCTATCAAAAAGTTGTGATATAAGCGGAGCATACAGTCACGTAGGAACATGTAAGCCGTGTTGGTAATTCTCGTTACAAGTTAAATTGAGTGCGTTAATGTTAATGGCGGGGGCCGTGACGCGTGCCACAAACTTTGAAGAGCAAAGTTGCATTAAACGTGTTGGCACACCAAAATTGGTTGTGGCATGCGGCTGGTTAATATTTAAAGTATAAAAAAGTTAAAAAAAAGAAGCGAAACGGGAGATTAAGGCAGTCTTTTGAGTTTTTGATCGGATAGAGAGGTTTTTATAAAATAGAGGCTATAAGGTGTCTGTGTTTGTTTGCGTTTATAGTATCACAGTTTCGAAAAAGCTGTTTTATTTTGAATGCGGTTTCTTCTGTTAAAAAGTTGACAGCTCTGAATTAGTTCTTAGGTACATATGTTGAGTCAAAAGTAAGGAAGAGAGAAAGTAACGAGCAAATTCATTGAAGTTTGCTGTCAAGTTATTCTGGTAAAAGTGCCAGAACTGACGCAAATTGACGAGTTGGCAACACACACCGCTGTATTCATGGCCTTGGAATTTCCAATAAAGATTTGAGCGTAGGCTTGGAAGACTTTGCTGATAAATCCCACACAGAGCATGCGTCAGCTGTGCCGCCATAACGTCTCAAATAATACATGCTTGTGATTATTATTAATTTAACTTGTTTTATTTATTTATTTACTTATTTTAAGCCTTAATTATAGGTGTCTTTTTATAACTTAATTATATTTTACACTTGTACATCGACACAGTCTCTACCTGTTTGCCTTTTTTTGGAAAAGGCTTTTTTTGCACTACGATGCATGTCCATGACTCTATCAATTTGAGGCGTGCAGATGTAACCTCTCGTGCCAGAGATATCAGGACTTGACTCTAACTTTGTCTTTGGAACATTAGGAGAGAAGCCTAACTAATTGTGAATATAATAGTGCTGTGTTAAAGAGAATAGTGGTGTGCTGGTCCGTGCTGGTATGTGTGTGTCGGCCCGCAAGGGTTGATTCCGTCAGTAATTGTAACGTCGGCGGAAAAATAAACTTTTTCTTCAACAAATTGTCGGATTAATTTGATAAGCTCCTAATTAATGGCTCCATTTCTCTGCTTTCATTTAAGGGTAGCCCCTATTATAGAGCATCCCTTCGCTTTTTGGGGTCTTCATTCACAATCAACCATCTTTTTTAATGAAATGGAAAGGCATTTTAATAACTATTGTATATTTTTCCGCTCCTTTTATTTTTTTTATTTTTTTTAATTGGTTTTTTAAAAGACTTGATAATTTATACAATACTGGACAAATTATATTCGTCTTTCATAAAACCAGAGACGAATATAATGACCGGCAATGAGAATAAAGTGCGTCTCCATGCGTTGAAGTGTAAACGCATTTCCGCTGAGTTATATTTCCTTGTTCCAGTCGAGAGAACTTTAATTTGGTTTTAAGACAGGTTATGAATCGGATGCTTATTTATGTCCCTTTTTCATAAATTATGACCAAAAGTGAAACGCTTGATTTAGATAAATACATTTTGAATATCTCACAGAGCCCCTATTATTATCTATCACCAAACTAAGCAAAGTTTGTATTATGGAAAACAGTAACAATTAAACCACTACAGGTACTACAGGTAGTGGTTTAATTAGTTGCTTGTATAGTAATTTGATTGAAACTGATTTGCACTCCATTTCCCAATTTAGCCATTATAATAATTAAATTGGGAAGTGGAGTGCAAAGCTGCATTATCTTAATTGTTTTTTAAAAGCAAAAGATGCTGTACTTATCACGCCGTCACAACGAAAGCACAAAGAAATTAATTTAAACAAAACTTATTTCGTCAAATAAGCTATTTTTATCCAGCACGCAGGTACATTAAGCTTTTAATACGTAATATTTGGTAATTCACTCCAGAAACTTATTTCTACTGAGGACAAACTTTTACAAAGCCAACTTTGCCGCGAATAAAACTATTAAATCCCTGTAGTATTGTGATAAATTGAGCGTCGCTCGGAGACACCGCTAGACAATTGCTAATGCCAGTATTTGCGTAAATCTTAGATTGTTAATGGTTAAAATATTTTTTTTTATTATGATTCCTTAAAATGTATTTTTCTGCGTTTAATTTTTTATTAGCACAAAGAAAAAACATGGAACTTATAAGTAAATTTTAACATTTCATACAAATTTTTCGCTCGCTTGGTTCGTTTAGACAAATGTGTTGCATGCAGAAGGCAAATTTTTTTTATGATTGCAATCAAAAAAAAAATTGTCTTTATTCAGTTCCATTACAAGAATCACTTTGAACAATTGTATGCCCACACGCCTCTTGTTCATTATTTCATTTCACTCATACATTTATTTTCATCTTTCCAACTTGATCAAGTCCGTCGGTGTGGCCCCACCTTAATTATATAATGAAGTAGACTATCGTACGGTGCGTCATTAGAGGCAATGCGTCGGCAAATGGCGTGTGTTCGCGCGCGATCGCTCGCGATGTTTTTACAGGCCATGTCATGAACAGGAACACTGTGGTGACCACACTATACACACAACAAATAAATAAATAAAAATAAATGAGCCAAATCATTAGGACTCGCTCGCCGTGACGGCACCGGCACCGAACCCGCACCTTGGGGCTCCATGCCCGCCTCATTTGATTAGAGTCCTCATGTACAGCCTATCGAGCACTACTCGTATAATGTCAGTGAACGCGAGCAGATATAAAGATTCATTATAGTTATATAATATAGTTTTTATGTGGGCATGTCTGTGTGAATCTCATATGTTATTATTTGAGTCTTAAATGTGATCATGTGAGTCTCATATGTGAAAACGTGCGAGTCTCTGCTTCTGTTTTTTAATTTGGTCTGTACAATAAAATACTTACACAGAAAGAATTAAAACAAAGTTTTATTCAGCATTATTTTGTTTGGGTATCAAAAATAATACTATGAAACAAATAGACGAGCCTCGACGCGGAGAATCAATAGCTTGAATCGTTTGTACTTAAATTCCATAAATTATTTTTATGATATCATATTATTTTATTTATTTATTTTTATTAACATAATAGAGTTAATAAATATTGCTGACACAATTCACAAATAAAGTGAGCTGCGTGACCTGGCGACCTAGCGGACCTAGCGGACCTAGCCACCAGCGATACAATGCGAGCAGGCCCGTGTATCGAGTTTCTTGTTGATTTTTGAATTAAAACAATCATTTCTTTTATAGATTTTTTTGATAAAACATCATTATTGTTTTCTGGCCTGAGTTTGCGCAGTGAGTGCTAGAGAATTATGTAGGTATTATTTTTAATTATATCTCCTATTTTCACGCTAGCTTTGATTTGGCAATTATTACGAGTTTTTACTTGCATACCGACGAGCATAAATATTGTTATTGAAGCGATAAAGGTATAATTATGTAGGTACATATCGTATAGCAAGTAAAAGCAGTAGTCTCAACCTCTTGGGAAACAAGTCTATGTATATCTCACCTCAAGCATCATGTTACTAAACCAGATCCCAAACCCCTAGTTTAGCATCCCATTGATAGTTCAGCATTCCACGATACCGCACTGATCTAATCCAATTACAGTGCAGACGAGATCTGAGCGCGGTCGTCTCACATTGCTCGTCGAGGCTGGAGGCGCGCCGATCGATCGCTACTTCACCAGTAATGGATAGCGAACTGGTTCAAGTTGAAGCATGCACTGCTCTTGAGAAAGACTTTGGAATTCAAAGACGAAATCTTCAAGGTATTATTACATATAGAAAAACTAACGCAGTGGATCTATCAGTATCAGTAGGCCTACCGCAAGTTCGGTCTGGCCCTGTCTCTGGATCTGGTTTTGAGTCTGTAATACACCGGTGAGCACTTAGCTCACCAGTATATTATGCTGTGTGTGTGACGTTTCGACGTATGATTTATTTAGTCAACACTCACAAAGACTTAAAACCAGATCCAGAGACACAGCCAGACTGAGCTTGTGGTAGGCCTACAGGTTTAAGACGCCCCGTTCAATGAACCAAAGACACTGTTGTAAAGTTGAGGTCAGTCATTGGATAGAGAAAACTCAGAAATATTAATTTTTGGAAATGTATGGAAGAAGCCTAAAGGCTTCTTCAAACCAATGACGACCATCATCTCACTCAAGCTTACTGCTCAACAAACGGCGTGTCCTATATATTTTTAGAAAAATGCCTTATTTTGAACCATTTCCAACCTCTGTCTACTCACATTAAAATCTAATCAGTACGAAAAACTGTAAACTAGCAATTTGAATAGGTAGGAGGTAGAATTTTCAACCCAATAGAAAAGCGTACCCGGCGTCTGAAACTAATTTAATCACAAACATTATTCACCCCCTCCCCGTACACAGATAGTGCACCCCCCTTGGGGTTGGAGCTGTCAGAACATCCCCGGACGCAATCAATTACCCCCTTCCCCTCCCGCGCCGGACAAATGAAGCTAAGCGCATAACCCTCCTGTGGCGCGAAGTCGGTTAACCCAGCCTCAGGTGCTCTCTGACTACCTCATTTGTTGGATTTTGGGGTCTCATAAGTTCTTTAAAGGTTTTTTCGCTATGTTTTGAGAAAGATTAATCTGAGATTATTATTTTTCCTTCATTTGCTGAGCTCCTCATTACTTCCGTCTTGATAAGGCTTGGCAAGATTAAAACAAAATAATTATGATTTACTTATGAGATTTTGTGATTAGCTTCTCCTCCAGAGGGACCCTGAGATTACAATCACCTATTTTTTACCGCATAAGTCTCTAATTTCTTAATAATTATCAATTTATATTCTCAATTCCTTTTTCAGACCCTTTTCCTTACAATCTTTAGGATATCAAAATTCGCAAAAGTATTTTTTTCCACTGTGATCGTAGTAGAAAGGATCCTAATAATTAAGGAATTGACGACTAGTAGCTCTTACATTGAAAGATCGCGTCAAATTATTGGATCACTGGATGGAGTCGATTCAAAATTGTAATTCCTAGAAGCTGGGCTAGACATAGATGTAATTGTTAGGCCTTCAACAAGTAAATCTTAGAAAAGTTTATTTTGTTTAGTGTTTGAAACTATGTCAATATTAAAGAGGCTGTAACGTACTAAAATTAATTTAGCGCAACTAATCCAAATTTTAATTACTAAATAATGGAATGGCGTTACGTCGTAGAGCTGCTACGCCGTAGCAGTGCTACAGCTAGTCTACGCGGCTTTCAAATTAGTATCATCTTCGTGTTGTATCAATTTTTTCTTTGAAATAAAGATCACAAAACGTCATGCACTCTGCTTGAAACTGATGATAGTAATGATGCAATGATGAACTGTGGGACTAAGCTGGATGTCAATCCGAATTACCACTGATTGTAAATTATCTCAAAGATCTTTTTCGCTTGACTCGTTTTGTCGATAGTGTTCAAACAAGAGCAGCTGTAAATTTATTTTGTTTTCAGTTTACACTGAAGAAACTCATTTTCTCCAAAACCTAATAATGTGGCGACAAATTGAAAACATCTCTTCGTAGACAACCCCTGATTCTACACCGCATGATTCGGTTGCTTAACAAAATCTATTTTTATGCGTCTTATATTCTGAGTAAACCTGCACCAATTCCTCGACACCAAAACCTAGAACCAACCTACGGTATGATGCTTATAAAAGTACTAATGCCTCATAGAAACTTGACAAAAAATAAACAGTGATTAAACTATTGCCATCTCTTACCACTGGGTAACAGTGACAAGGATAATTTAAAGCAATTATTAAATTTAAATTGTGCTTATAAGTATGGCTGTTAGTTTTGTTTGTTGTAGTGGGCTATGTTTGTTCAGCCGCATCGAACGACAAGGCATCGGAGGGAGACTAACTGGCATAATCAAGTGAAGGCGGCATCTTCCAATTAAAATGGTAATTAGCAACCGCCAGAGGGAGCCACCGCACCACGCCAATACACGGCGGAGACGCTGAACAAGTTGCTTCAAGTTCTGGTGACGTAGGTAGCTTCTTCAGTTAGGTCATTCTTTTTGTTCCTGGCAGGGGTACAGATGAAACTTTTTTAGATTCAAAATTTTCCATTAAAGTCCAGAAATTCTTTATCCGTTTTAGTAGAGTTTTCGCCATAATTATATTACCTCCATATTAATATTACCATATTAATATTATTTTTCTTAAAATTAAGAGCTTAGCTCTTGTCGAGGTTTTGATGCAGTTTTCTCCAATTAAGTGTTTCGAATGCGGCCTCCTTGACTTTTTTATACAACATGACAGCGACTTTTTCTTTTATCTGGCCCATGTAACTTATTCTTATATAATAATATCACCTCGATTAAAAATATTTATGTTTCGGGCTTATATTCTTGAAGGAAAACAAATGAGATCCTTCAAAGCGAAGCTCATTTCGCGGCCCCAACTGAACCATAATGGGAAAATAACTAAATCTCCTCAAACGCAGGCAGAGCTGCGGGCAAACGGCAGCACTGCACTTCTTAAACACAGACTTTCAATACCACTGTGACCGCCACATGACGGTTGTAATATAACAGAGGGATTAACTTATTCTATAGATTTTCTCACTTATATTTTTTCAGTAACGTGGCGGTCATGTGGCGCGGGAGTAGGTAGTAATGACAGCGGTACAATATTTCCGAAAAATATGTTGTTTTTTTTTAACAACTAGCTGATAGAACAAATATAAGGCTCTTCTGACGTTATATTGTAATTTTAGATTATAGTGCAAATAGAATGGTTCTAAGCCATTTAGTATACTGGCCTTCTTTAAGCGGTAACAGCTTCAAAAAGAGCGTCTTTCGGTTACTTTAAAGCATGTTTTGGCGTGCACAGACATTTGTAGGGCAAGGCAAAGAAACACTTTGTGCTCCCGGAAACGCGGATATAGAAATAGCCGACACACTTTCTAGAGCGGTCGTCTTTATGCCATGTTTGTAAACGCTTTCACTAGTTTTAAAGAGATGTGGTATATGTTTGAGGCCTGGGTGCGTTCGATTATTTGACTTTCTGTCTGTGGCCTCGTAGATGGAATGTCACTGGTGTAAAAAGGTACAAAACCGCAATTAATACAACTTCTCTGTGGCATCTCTTCTCTGTTCCCCTGCTTCAATTGTTTACAATTCAAAATTATACATTTAAATTATACCTAGTAATAAAAAAATAATAGTATGGTAGAATAAAAGTAATAAATCATACAAAAAGCATTTGAAGATTCTCGCTGCGGCATCAAACCTACACGCATACCAGTTGGCTAGTCAGCCTCTACCCCTTGGAGGTTACTTATTGTAACATAGCTCCCCCCCCCGCCCCTGCTGAACCCTTCCCCCCGCGGTCTGGTGGTGGTGAATCACGCAGAGATGTCAAACGGGGTCGCGCTTTCAGAGATCACCCTTAGCATGAGTCTGGACGCTATCAAACCTCTACATAATAAAAACATAAGTTTTGAATAGTTTGTGTTGCAATATCAGGAGGCCTACCACAAGTTCTGTCTCGCTCTGATTTTATATCTGTGTAAGTGCTCACCTGTGTATTATACTGTGGGTGTGACGTTTCGACGTTGGATTTATTTAGTCAGTACTCACACAGACTCAAAACCAGAGCCAGAGACAGAGCTAGACAGAGCTTGTGGTACGCCTACAGGAGTCTTTATAGCTTTAAAATCATTTAAACCAACAACAAATGAAAACAACCCTTTATTAATATGGGCTTTGCATATAAATAAGGGGTCTAGCTTAATAAAGCTGTGTGAAATATTTAGTTATTTCCTGTGATAGAAACAGTATAAATAGATAGATAACTGTATAATGTTCACCAGAAGGACAGTCAACAAATAACAATAAGCAAGTTTAGTAGATTAGTGAAGTACAATGTGCGGTCTTATCACTCTAAGCGATCTCGATCTCGAAGTTTGGTACAGTCACAAGTGGCGCTTTTGTTTTGGAGCTATGATGAAATGGAGAGGCATACGAGTATAATTAATACTCATGTGGGTCTAAAACTTGCTCTGTACAAAACACATATTTTTTCGGTTGAAGGTTATACAACTGCCTTCTTAGTCCCCAATTCATCTGAAAGGCACTAAAGAAAACCGTAAGAGGTTTATTCCCAGCAGTAAATCTTAAGGCTGATGATGATGAACAGCTTGCTTAAAATAAGCTTAATGAACTAAGTTATCTCTTAGACTTGTGTTGAAGGCACAGTGCAGTTGGTAAGTAGGGCGGGCGGCGGCGGCGGCGGCGGTGGATTATAAATTGAAAACCGCTGACAAAAGAATGCTTAAGAAAATAGTGCAGAAGAGCATGGACCCGACTAAGAAGTTATTATCGTCGGTTTGTGGGGACATTGTCTACATTTTAATGAAATATTAGCCGGGCAGAACTACTCCCAACTGAGCTGAGGCTATCTTTCACAGCTCAGTTAGTGGTAGGGCGTGGGTTCGATTCCCACTGAGAACAAATATTTGTGTGGTGAACTCAGATGTTTGTTCTGTGTAAGGGATTATTCTAATTAGATCAAAAAAACACCATAATAAAATTAATATTGCGTCTGTAAGCGCAATGGGTCGATGACATGAAAAAGGCTGCAAAAACCTGGACAAGAAAGGCGCGGGACAGAAGATGACAGAAAATGAAGAAGGGTTATTTTCAGCAGTGGGTGATAACTAGCCTGAGGTGATCTTCTTCTTTTATTTAAGAGCAACGCTCTTGTTGGCGTAATGTATGCATTTTTCTCTAGGTATTTCTTTTGAGGGCAACCTCCTTGACCTCCTCATACGACATGACGGCGATCTTTGCTTTTATTTGGCTCATGTAGCTTATGCTTGGTCTTCCTCATCCTGAGGTTATGTTGATACAAAATTCATCACCTTCCTGCACCTAACCCGCTTTCTTGTATAAGATGATATTAATGTTTTTTCAAGGATATGTTTTTTATTAAAAATCATAGGTAACCACGCATGTGTCATGACACGTTTTCTCAAAAAAATGCACCCAAAAAAGTATCTTTGAGTCGCACTAAAAATCCTTTTACCACACTGCACTTGGTTTGAAAGATCTATTGACATGATGAAGTAGAATAAAAAGTCCGCTCCGCTTGAAAGAGTGCGCAGTACACCGGATAAGTGGATTTGGTCCAGCGTCGCCTCTCCCGCGCTCCTCGTGTTACCGCGGAGTGCCATACACTCATTTACACCAGCAAGTGTACACTTCACTAGCGCTACTGTTACACTGCTGAAGGGAACAACTCAAACACAATTATGATGCAATCCTCAGGCATTATCAACTTTCTCAAAGGTGCCGTTAAGCTTATAAATCTGCTATTCAAGTTAATTTTTAATTGACTTCAAATAAAAGAAGGGGGTTCTCAATTCGATTGTATATTTTTTAGTGTTTGTCATAGTATAACTTCGTCATTTATGGGCCGATTTGAAAAAATATTTATTACTTGGTTAAATTTTCAGATTGGTCCCATAGAAACTTCATTAAACTAGCTTAGCCATTTTATTTAAAAGTTAGTTATAGCATAATTTTGTCATTTATAAGCCGACTTGAAAATGTATTTTCTTTTAGTAACTTTGACATAGATTGAGAGCGTGGATGTCGGGGTAGGTCGCTCGTCGTGTGTCGGCGTCGCTCCATCGACTCTCATCGCTTTTTAAAACTATTTTTAGATCGCTTTAAAATGTACTGCAGACCCCACACTAGTTCTTTTAATAGAGTTGGCTTAGCGCCCGTAAAGGTGTTACCGCAGTCAAGTCAATTAACCTGATGAGGTATCAATCGCTTTTTCGCTGATTAAAAGTCTTAAGCAGCGATTTCTTATCGAATGAGTTTGGTTAATTGGAAAATTTTATAACATGATTTAATTTATTTATTTGTATAGAATTGTGAAAAAATAATTTTAGATAATAATATAGGCTGTGTATTTTATGACTATGTCGTCGATAATAATTTTAGATTTAGGTCAACAAGTCGTACCACGCAATGCTAGTTTACTTGTGAAGTTGTCTTGGTTAAATCGCAAAGATTTTTATAATGCCCCAAAAGTTAAGAGGTTAAATCGGTCAAGAGGCTTTTAATGCTGGGTCTAAAGGGGCTAACGCAAATTCCCATTAGTTGAAGTTTCAATGACTTTCAGGTAGTTTGGGATCTAATTTTGATAGCGGACATTACTAGATTTGAAATCATTATTAGTTTCAAATTTATTTGAAAATGTACTTTTTTTCGTAAGAGATAAATATTTGAGTTATTTTCGAAGCTAACCGATCGATCATGGTGTCTCCACAAGGCTGTGTCTCTCTTACTCTCCAACATCAATAACACTCACTAAAAGATACGTCATGATAAAAAAATATGATAAAGAATAAAGATAGTAAGTCTTCAGCATAGCAAATGTGGCACTGACCCGAAAACGTTCATATTTGTTTGAAAGCTCCATTTTGTGTGCTACTGCGACGGTTGTGGATTCATTATTGAACAATGATTGCACTTTAATAATTTTTTATATAAAGTTTTTAATTAAACGAACAAACTGCCTCTCCGAGTTGTTCAACAATAAATTATTTTGTTTATTATTCTATTTAAATGATGTTGTGTGACTCATTGATGTGAATAAAACTTAGGTCAAAATAATTTGTAAACTATACTTACTTACTTACTATACGTTACAATACTTAAGTTACTTACTATAGGTACTTTTCACTTATTTTGATGCTTCAAATATTTATGGCAGCAATTAATCATTCAAACTCAAAAACATCCTAAAGCAAGCAGAGTTTGGGTGCAACTGTTTCTACTCTTCTTCTTCTTCTTCTTCTTCTTAATGAATTTCATCTGTCCATTTTGGATCAATTTTGCCAGTGTCGAGTAAGGATATCTTACATAAATAAAATACTTTTTCGTCAAGTCAAGTCAGTCATAGACAAGTCGGCCCTAATTGACTTTGAAAACAAAATGATGGTCGTTTGTTTTCAAAACCATCAGAAACCTTTTCGATCATATCAGAATATCACATAGGTAAAACACTTTTATTCCAACTGCTAACACTTTGAGCTAAGACGTCAAGTAATGTTGGTTAAAATACCACCAAAGTTACACAACAGAACTCAAAATAACACCAGAAAAACAATTAAAATGGAAAAGCTTCCCAAAATCACAGAAAATGAATCCCTGTCTCTATCTCAACCGAACCAAAAAAACATTGTCAGCACGCAAGCAAAGTCAAAGCCAACTTGTCCTAGTTAAAAATGAGTAAAATAATTGTCAGTTTATACAGATTTCAAATTATTAGTGAGTGAATTGACAGGCATGCCTTCGTAAACGAGCAATCAATCAATGCGCGTTGTTTATTATAATTTGTGGGTAATACCTGTTTATTATTCTGTTGGTGCTCTGATTGTGAAATGTGTTTTCCAACAGTGAATGAATAAATATCAGCTTATTACACAGTTTATACTGGACTGGCAAAATCATAATTGAACTCACAAAGACTTTTATAATGTCCCAAAAGTTAAGAGCCGAGCGGGATTTGAACCCACGACCTTCCTCTTGGTATGGAGCTGCGCTGACCACTGCGCCATCGGATCCTAATCACAATCGACGAATAACTCTTAGGGACTGTCAGCGCAGCCCCGTACCAAGGGGTCGCGGGTTCAAATCCCGCTCGGCTCTTAACTTTTGGGACATTATAAAAGTCTTTGTGAGCGTAGAAAACACAATAAAATAAATTTAAAAAGAAACTATCATAAACCGAACCTTATTTCTTAAAAAGTCATGTTCCTAATCATCCTACACTTTTAAAAAAATATAGATAATTAAGTTGTCTCTATCTATTTCTCTAGTTATTTTAAACCATTGTGAAGAAAGGAATGTAAGTGTGCGTCAAAGTGGCTCTTTTATGCACTAAATTTCGAATTTTTAGGTTTTACGATAATGTCAGCTTCCCCGCGATGTTTCCTTTAACCGTTTGAGAGAATGATTAAGTTAACAAAGTTTAATAGCAAAATCGAATCAGTCGATCGAAGAGCTTTGTTTCAAAAACCTTCGTTCAAGAGTGACTGTCAGCCAAACTCATTTACATAGAAATTCGTTTAGTAACAATAATGTATAGAAATGGACAAACGCATCCTCTCGAGTCGAGCCGAGAAGTAGGCCTACCACAAGCTCTGTCTGGCTCTGGTTTTGAGTCTGTGTGAGTGCTCACCAGTGTATCATACTGTGTGAGTGACGTTTCGATGTAGGATTTATTTAGTCAACACTCACACAGACTCAAAACCAGAGCCAGACAGAGCTTGTGGTAGGCTTAAAGTTCATTATAAAGTTCTCGGAAGCGCTGCGTCGATCATGGTGGAGTTTTCTTTCAATATTCTCTCGATAAATACCGTTTATTTTAACTTTGTGATACAATAATCAGGATTGAATGAAGATGATGGCGCGGTCATTGAGTTACGCCATGTCACAATTTCCAGCAATATTTAATTTTTATAATTATAAGTTTAAAAAACTTGAGAAACCGACTTCATTGCCAAACGGCTAAACCAATTTTAATGAAATTTGTTTGGGACAATCTGGACATAAGAATAACCTCCAAATAAAAAAATAATTTTGTAAATCGGTTCATAAATGACGGAGGCATGCAGTTACAAACATTATAAAATTATTAAAAAAAAAATGGCAGCACCGATTTTAAAAAAAATAAGATGGGACCAATCTGGAAGCAGTACCTTTCAGATAAAAAAATAATTTTTCAAATCGGCTCCTAAATGACGAAGTTATGCGGTAACAAACATTAAAAAAAAAAAAAAAAAAAAAACAACCGAATTGAGAACCTCCTCCTTTTTGATTGGAAGTCGGTTAAAAATGAAAAAATAGAGATGGATCTCGTCTGTACGACAGATATTATTTTTATTGCACTAGGTATCATATTTAATTTAATGCATGTGTTGATTTGTATTAAGCAACTCTAGGCAATAGGCACATACTGTGGTTTGGAGCTTTATTAATACCTTCCGTGCTAGTTAAAAAACTGTGTTACGGCAAGGTAACACAGTTCCATACTTGAGTGAATTTTCTTAGATTTGTCTCAAATGAATTTGCACGGTTTGAATAATCACCGACTTGTTTCCATTGAACCTACAAAATAAATTATAAAGCCCCAGTGTGGTAACAGTCCAACTTTCATCAAAATCAAACTGAAAATGGTGTCAGCACATCGTAATTTTAAGATGGCGAGTACCAGTGGCGATGGCGTGAAGTAGAAACTACCCGCAAGTAATGGAGCTTATCGCCAGCGCCAATGACTTATTGCAAGTCGGATGTTGAATTTTAAAACGTTCTTAAAGCTACGGACGTGGAGTTAAAGCGAGTTTAGTTTAGCGCTCGCCTGAATTATAACACTGAAAAATCCGGAGCATTGCTTAAACCATTTATATAAAAGAAAAAACTCGTAAACTAATATGTGTGGCCATAGCTTTAACCATAGACAGTACCTCTATAAGGCTTCTAATAATTTCCATTGTTACTGTTTCTATCATTTGTGAAATCCATGATTCAAAACTAGAGCCAGAGACAGAGCCAGATAGAGCTTATGGTAGGCCAACAGTAATTTGTTTAACTTTATAATTGTCACAGCTTTTCATCAAAAAGTATGCCGTGTGATAAAATCGACAGTTTTTGAAGCTATAATAAATAAAAGTAATTTTCCAACGCAATTTCGCCGAATAAAACTAAAACAGAAGTTATTGCCTCAAGTGTTTCTCAGACTCGATAAATTCATTTCTAGTTGCGAGAACTGTTAGACAATTTATAATTCCAATTTTATTTCTAGTTTGATATTTTCTGACGTTTTTCACCATTAAAATGGTTTTATAAAATTCAACTACCATTTAGTTGGGTAAAAGTAGTTAAATGAAGTTCTAAGGAAGTTTACGAGTTTACGAGAACATGTTTGCTTAAGTGATGCAGCGGGGAATCTTTAAGTACATAATGGCTGCAACATGGGACTTCTTGACACCGCCTTTGCAGTAGTAGAGCTCTATAGGAAGGCTCGTTCGGAATAATACTATCACCATGCCTTTTTTGTGTTGCTAAGCAGTTTTGAAGGGTCTGGGTGCTGTTGAAAAAAAAGGCTGTCTGTAAAGTCGGTTTACTGACGATAGTTGAACGTGACAACGTCATACAGCTGTCCACGCGGACGCATCGCTCACTCAAGTAGGAGAGAGACATGTCGAACGCTGCCGAACGCGGAGGCCGTGCGTGCCTCTTTGTCGCTCGCTCCGCGCTCTCGCTTGCACTTCAAGCCATAAATGGAACGTCTCAAAGCGAGGTAACGCCGCATGAGTCATGTTTTTTCATGCGTGCAGCCGACTCCATCGAATTATAAGACATTGTCACGTCAAAAAAAGAATAAACTCAGGAAGTTAAAGACAACAGATTTGCAGAAAAATTGCAAACGAGCGACGGTTATAATAATAACCTGTCGTAATTGAATTGAATATAAGCTTCGATAAAAAGCGTCTGCTGAATCCCCGCGGCCCGAGACTATCTGAATAATCCCCAGATTGGGAGGCTCTACTGCGCCGTCTGTAAACCGTCACAGACACATTCCCTCGTGATATGAATATGAATACTCGATATTCAATATCGAATTTAAATAGGATTTGACCGTAATTTATCGAGACCCGTGCCATAGTAACTGATAAAATAGATGTTATCAAATTTAAAGCTTACATAAAAATAATTTACATACAAGTCTAAAAACCAATTTGTACTAACCAAAATGTTACTTTTAGTTAAAAATGGTAATCGTAAAACAACTAAATGTAGATAAGCTGGTTGACTTACTCGTACTAGGAAAACTAACAGATATATCTTTTTATTTTTTTAATACTTGGAGCGTTCTTCCTTACAATTCGCTGAGTTTAACTTATCAGTACAAAGATTCGCATTTACGTTTTGAGTTACACTGCTGGACAACAACTGTGTTACCGTTGCAGAGTCAAGCAATTGCTTCATCGTCAAGTCTGTCTGTCTGTCTGTCCATCCGTATGTCACAGCTATTTTTCTCCGAAACTGTAACAGCTAGACTAATGAAACTTGGCGAGTAGATGTATTCTGTAAACCGCATTAAATTGTTTACACAAAAATAGAAAAAAAATAATGAAACTCAAAAAAAAAAATTTCATTAAACCCATACGTGTGGGGTATTTATGAATAGGTCTTCAAAAATGATGTTGAGGTTTCTTATATCGTTTTTTTCTACACTAAATAGTTTGCGCGAGAGACACTTCCAAAGTGGTAAAATGTTGGTCCCCCCCCTCTAACTTATAAAATAAGAGAATTATAAATCTAAAAAAAATATATGACGTACATTACTATGCAAACTTCCAACGATATTTGGTTTGAACGAGAGTAAGTAGTTTTTTTTATACGTCATAAATCGTAAACCGCAATTTACCTCTCGACGAACTACAAGAACTTTTATATTATGTTACTTGTTGCTACGGAACCCTTCATGGTCGAGTCCGACTCGCACTTGGCCGCTTTTTAAAGGTAGACAAACTGGTTTTCATTTTCCAAGTTTGATAATAATGTGTTACGTTATTGTCCACAAACACGATGAAATCTAAACTATTGAATGTCGTTGCTACACTGCTCTGTTTAGTTTTCATAGTCCAGCTCTTGAGCGGTAACTTTTTATCGAGTATCGTTAAGGCGGCGCATGTGTCCCTCGCCCTTACAGACGTACAACTACTAAACTTCTTACATTATTGTGGGACGTGCCTGTTGCAATAAAACAAAGTATTTTGAATTAAGCGAGAACACTGGGATGCTCAAGAATCTAGAGTACCCATGAAAATTATGTTAACATATTTTATTGTTATTATCATCAATATCAGCCTAGAGAAGTCCACTGCTGGTCATAGGCCTCCCCTACACTTTTCAAGGAAGAACGATTCTGAGCCCTTTACATCCACCGACTTTATACGATCTTAACAATGTCGTCAGTCTATTTGGTGGGTGGACAATAATACTATTATTTATTCATATTATTTAATTAAACAAGAAATTAAAATGGAATATAGCTGGCAAGCACTGGAGGAGAAGAGCCGAAGACTGGGCTCAGTGGCGCGTCTTGGGAGAGACCTACGTCCAGCAGTGGACTAATATAGGTTGATGATGATGAAACAAGAAATTTAATCAAGGTTTAAGGTAAGATAAATTGGACGCTGTTTAACTAAAGCGTTCCAATCCACATGAAGTTTCATATGGATTGGAACGTTTTAGTTAAACAGCGTCCTATTTATATACGCCGACGTACCACTGACAACCTCCTTAAAATTAACATGGTTTAGAGCTCACTAATACTCTATTCTCTACCAGTCAGTTCTGACCGCAAGCTGCCTCGAGCTTTCATTATAAAGTATACGCAGTTGCCTTTGAAGTTTCAAAAATTAATTACAAACTGCCCTCCAGATCTGAAGCACAAATAGCTCGACCTACATTCAAAATAAGCACTCGACGAGTGCCCGAAAGCCTTATTACTTCTTAGGACTGATGACGTCAATGCATAGCTACTATTATAAACAGCTGCTTCAGTCGTTATAATAACCACAATTCCTCGTCCCTAATTCCCTAGACAGGCCTCCACAATACATTTCCAAAAACAATTTTGAGTGTTTACCATCCATTGACTTCGCTCACTTAACTTTTGAAAAACTTGGATGCTGACGATTTCACGAGCTGTATAGCCTGATATAATATGCAAATGACCTTAAATATGTTGCAGTTTTGATTCGGATATTTTTTGTCATCCGATATCATTATATCTTCAAAAAAAAACAAAATTAAAAGTGTATTTATCCAGTAGGATCGCAAGGATCACTTTGAAACGTCTTAAAACTAGGTGAGTTTAGGTACCAGTTCCACGTGACCAAGCCTAGAAGAAGTACCAATCTAAGTACTAATCCTCCTACCTATAAAACCTATAAAACGATTTTATTTTTTTTACAAATAAATCTTGTATTACATCATCTTTCTTCGGGGAAAGGTACCCCCCTAATATCTCCAACCATCTCTATCTCTCGTGTTTACCCACCATCCTCTCTCTAAAGAATCGAGATCGTGTCTCTTTAACTATTTACTTCTGTAAAATTAAACAAATGGCCCAGCTGTTCACATTGTCTAACATGTCGTAATACTTTTGATTAGATCCTAAAAAGACAAAAACCCTCGAACAGCATTGTGAGGCATCATGTTTAAGTCGCTTTTATTATAATTTATTATATTTACAGCCGACCGACTTGTTTGTTCCGAATACAATCTGGCACATGTGGGTCCACATTATCAACATTTTATTTACACAGTCAGCTGGTTTTTGTATACGTATCTGTAAAATAGTTTAATTAGTCTTTTGTCCAGAAAGTTTATTGACTTTGATTTTGTGATTAGCAGCATCGAGACAGATACGTACAGATTTTTATTGAAAACGTCAATGATAATTTGAGTTCAAAAAACTTAAGAAACAGACTTAATGACCAAACTGATGAACCAATTTTGATGGAATTTCTATGGAACCAATCTGGACCTTTCAGATTTTTTGAATCGGTTCATAAATGAAAAAATTAAGGTTATACTATTTATGTAAGTATATATTTTGAAATAGAACACAATATAATATAACACCCAGACCGAGAACTAACATCTGCGTTCGCCACACAAATATTTGTTCTTGGTGGGGATCGAACCTACAACCAACGGCACAGAAGGCACAGCAAAATGAAATATATTAGACACTAGCTAATCAAAACCGGTTTGCTCGTAACCTGTATTCTGTACAAATGTAGCCCTTCTCGTAACACAATAGGGTCCTGTTACAGAAAATGGAAAAGTGAAAATAGCAGAATAATAAAATTCCCGAGACAGTTCGGATTACTATTACATTTTTCCCGGACGATTCAGATAGCCTCATCCTTTTGGTCTACCTCACTTTTATTTATAAAGCCTTGGACATTTCTAAGCGATATGCGATGGCGATCAGAGAAACGCTATCAAATATGACAGCGATAGACGACAGAATTTCACTTATCGCCATTGCCAAAATTTATTAATATAGTATAATATTTTTTTATTACTAACAAAACAAAACACTAAATAAATTATTCGTTCTTAAATTGAAAAATCGTTCTCAATATTTGAATTACAAAATAGGGTAATAATAATTACCGCTTTGACCCAAAACCCAACGTAAATTACAGAGAATCAAAGAGTATTTATTCAAAATAAATGAAGTCCGCCTTGATTAGAGACCAAATAGGTCACAAATAAAATTGCGACTCTATACCGATTTCACTTTTTTAGGGTTCCAAAAAATTTACTTTTAAACAGATAAAAGCCCTGCACACATCAAGCGTGATAGCGATGGTGATCAGTGAAACGTTGTCAAATATGACAACAATATATGCGCAGTAGGCCTACCACAAGCTCTGTCTAGCTTTGTCTCTGGATCTGATTTTGAGTCTGTGTGTGTGTTGACTAAATAAATCCTACGTCGAAACGCACACAGTATAATACACTGTTGAGCACTCACACAGACTCAAAACCAGAGCCAGAGACAGAGCCAGACAAGAGCTTGTGGTAGGCCTACAGGGCTTTATTAGTAACGGTTTACTTTTTATTAATACTTGTGCGTATCGGAAAGAAAGTCGAGTACTGAGGCAAATAAAACATAATTATGTCTTCAATGGATGGACTATCAGAGGCAAACGCGATTATTATAATCCGACACAGAGGTACCTCTCAACTTCAGGTGAACTATTTATAAAAAGCTTATTGCGTCACTTTATTGTATTTAAAAATACAGTAGACATGTCATAACTACGTCATATCGATCGTTTTAAGCGTTTTAACCAGTTTTATTTATTTTATAGCTCAATCAGACCCGACTCAACCAATTTTCATGAATTTTTGAATAGGCAGGTGCGTATAATTTGCACCAGTAAAAATATTTTTTGGGGCTAGTAAAAATTCATTGGATATGGTGTGAGAAACCAACCAATATTATATTGCGACCAATATTATTTACCACTCTAACAAAAAGAGGACGTGACTAATTGTGTGCCCACACCTTAAGAAACAAAAATGAAACGGTATTAATACAGCAGAATCATCATCATCAGCCTGTAGAAAACTGTGAACATTGGCTTCCCCTATAAACAGTTCCCTATTATCCACCGACTTCCCGCAATCCTGCCAATGTCATCGGTCCATCGGGTGGGCGTCCTACGTTACGTCTGTTCGTGGTAGCTACTTGAGAATCTTGATTCCCTAACGGTGCATTCAGACCTGCCTATTGCCATTTTAAATTAGTAATAAATAATAATTAAAAAATATTTTGGACGATCCATACGACACTATTTAGCCCTAAATTAAGCAGAGCTTGTACTATGGGAACCAAATAACTGCTATAATACTTGTATTTTTTTTTGTAAGTACATATTATATAAATAAATATTCTAGACAATCCACTCAACACTATCTAACCCCAAACTAAGCAGAACTTGTACAAGAACCAGATAGCTGATATACTACTTATGTTTTTTTTTTTTTGTAGATACGTACATACATTCTTTGAATACAATACCTACAACACCCAGACAGAGAAAAAAACATCAGCGTTCACCACACAAATGTTTGTTCTTGTTATGGATCGAACCCACGACCTACGGCGCAGAAGGCAGAGCTACTACTAACTGAGCTGAGAGGCCAGACCAATTCAACGTATTAGTAGAATACGGCTAAGTTAATATCGCTTTTGAAAGTATATTTCCAATAAATCTGTATGTATGTATAGTGACGAAGCCAACTTCACAAACAACAAGTAATTGAATCCTGCGGACAGATGTGAAGTGAGACACGAATACAGATGCGGTAAGTATAGAGACACACTGAGCCTAGACGACCTAGTATTCATAATTGCCATTACCCTTATTCATATTTCTTCACCTGCAAGCTAACTCAACTAGCTTAACTATTAGGCCTACCACAAGCTCTGTCTGGCTCTGTCTCTGGCTCTGGTTTTGAGTCTGTGTGAGTGTTTACTTAATAAATCTTACGTCGAAACGTCACACACACAGTAAAACACACTGGCGAGCACTCACACAGACTCAAAACCAGAGCCAGACAGAGCTTGTGGTTGGCCTACTGGTTCCCATAGTACACAAGCTTGGCTTAGTTAGTGACTAGAATAGTATTGTGTGGATTGTCTGCAATATTGATGAGGTTTCTTACAGGAACACGAGCAAAGCCAGGGACAGAAGCAACAACCAATAAAAAGTTGTGTGTGCTCGATGCGCCGTCGCCTCAACCAATCGGCTATAGTTAAGAGGGCATCACACAGGCGACTCTCCATACAAACGTAGTCCCCTATTTCCTCCCTGGATAATGCCTCTCTAGAGTAACCATTTTATCTCATAAAATCCAGATCTGCTATATACGTGCTCGTATGTTTTCCTTTTTTTCAGAAATTTATTGATTGATAGAAATTTATTGGCCTCATATTTTCTTTATCAATAACCCAATTGATTTATATGAAATATGAATTGGAAGTGATATTTTTTTTATCAATAAGTTTCTGAAAAAAAGGAATACATACGAGCACGTATATAGCAGATCTGGATTTTATGAGATAAAATGGTTACTCTAGAGAGGCATTATCCAGGGAGGAAATAGGGGACTACGTTTGTATGGAGTGTCGCCTGTGTGATTCCCTCTTAGTGAATAGCCAATAACAATAACAAATGGAGGTGTTCGTACGCGCGCGCTGATTGGTCGCCGCATTCTGCGCGAGACTCGTTAACTGGATTATTATTAGCTTGCACTATTTAAGGACTGTCTTTTTAGGGTTCCGTAGCCAAATAGCAAAAAACGAAACCCTCATGGATTCGTCATCTCTGTTTGTCAGTCTATCTGACCGTCCGTATATCACAGCTACTTTTTTTCAAAATAGAAAAAAAACAATTGATTTCGGTGGTTCCCCATACGTAGAACTGAAACTCAATTTTTTTTCATCGAACCCGATAGGATAGATCTTCAAAATTGTTATTTTTCAGATACATTTTTACGTTTATGGATACGGTCTTTGCTATTCACATATTTCTTACACTACTATGCCATTTTCACGCTAAGTGAGGCATTACTATTATGTTTCCTTGCCATATTTTAAGAGCATTGCCCAAATATAGAAACAAAATATTGTACGCACGATTAAAGTAGAATCATTTAAGCAAAGTTGGATTCAAACCCACGACCTAGAAGTCGAGGTCACCACTAGACCAACAGCGTTTTCTATTCTCTTACTTAGATCTGATAATGGATATGTAACGCGATCCCACTTGCTATTCATATCCTCATGATAGCATTCATAGCCATTAGTGATAGCATTCATATCCATTAGTGATCATCGAGTCTCGTCGACACGGAAAAGGTGTGGTTGTTGTAACTCACCCACTCGAGTTTAGGCTCGTGAATTTGTACAGTATTATGTAACAGCCAGGAATCCGGGAAATAATGCTGAGTCTGAGTTCCACTCGCAATTTTTGAACACGCCCGCGGTAAAGAAGATGCCCGCCCCAGGAGTGCTCATTGAGAATTACTCATCATCAGTTCATGGAGTCAACAAAGACAAAAAATAGAGAGCACAAAATGATTTAACAAATTAACAAATAATTATCATTCGTTTAATACGACTAGTGTTCATAAATACTCGAACAGTCATAAATAGTCGAAATCCAGTTCTAAACTAACAAGGATCACTATGAAATATTGAGTAAAAGGTTCAATACTCCGTGAGTCTAGGCCCCAGTTATTAACGACCAGCTTACAAAAACAGACGCAAACTGAAAGCTTGGCGTCAGGAGTAATCATAAAAAAATGCCACTAAAATATTCTATAGCGTAATGAAAGCCACAGTAAACTGTACTCTAAATAAAAACTTATCTCGGCTATTGTCGAATAAACCACTAAGGGCGGTAACAGCCCACAGTAACTCCATCCCTCAGATAAAAATATATACATCTTTACTTTCTTCATACTTTTCAAAAACAACGACGGAAATATTTTGACTATCAGTAGGCCTACCACAAGCTCTGTCTGGCTCTGTCTTTGGCTCTGGTTTTGAGTCTGTGTGAGTGCTCACCAGTGTATTATGCTGTGTGTGTGACGATTCGACGTAAAGATTTATTTAGTCAACACTCACATCAGGTTCAAAACCAGAGCCAGACAGAACTTGTAGGTCTACTACTGACAGAAAGTAAAACCCACCTAAATGTATCATTTCTCGTATTTTTTATTGCAACCTTTTGCTGAGTCAACAGAATACTTTTCTTAGCAACTTTTTTTCTTTATTTGGCCACGTTAAATTGATAAAACAATTTACCGATAGTTTTTCTATGAAACATTATATTAATAAAACAAGGCAGTATCAAAGCAATCGAGCACACCAAGTATATCGTCCGAGACAACATTTTTCATTGGAACTACTTTCACAACTAGTCATATCCGATACGTTATTATAACCACTCCCACTCTAGACAAGCTTTTAATGTAAAAACAACCTTAAAGCACTCGAAATAATATTTAGTTCACTGTATTCATTTATAAAATACAATAAAATAGTTATTTGTTATACAAGAGTGCAAAGCTGCTTTTTAACCGCGTGCTCGATTTTGATGACTGAGCAAGCGCAGGATTCTAAAGTTTAACCACGAGCGTAGCGAGTGGTTTAAAAGTTGGAATCCTAAGCGTCGCGAAGGAATCAAAAGAGCACAAGGTGAAAAATCTTTGCACTCGAGTGCAACACGTAACTTTTCATCCCACCTCAGCGAGGAAATGCCTATGCCTAATGCAAAAAAGAACATGGCGCGACTAAAAGTAACACACCAAGAAGGTTTCGAGTATGAGTCAAATTTAAAAAGGTTGTATGACAAAATTCGGCACCATGCAGGTAGAAGTAAATAGGTTTAATGGTGTTTTGAATTCACAAATACACCAAGAAGGTTACGAGTGCGAGTTTTTAACAAAATAAAAAAGGTTGTATGATTAGTTCGGCACCATGGAGGTAGAAGTAAATAGGTTGTGTATTCACAAACTTATTGAACACGATATTCTAAATTCAAATTTTCTTTATCCTCTAGCGGATAAAAACGGCTTTTCCAGTCAGAAATTAAACAGCAAAAACACACTTTCAGAGCTGGTGGGATGAAAAATAAATTAAAGCTGTACTGATACCGAGGAATGCATGTACTGAAAACACTCGAAAAATTGAATTGGAGAGATGTAATCTCGAGAGAAAACATAAATTCCACGCAATTTCGGTGACTGTAATTGTTTTGAAGATTCTTGTTTCTTATATAGCCTTGCGCACATCTTGCGTTTGTCAATTATTGTTATGTGATGGCATTACACTGTTCGCCACCGCAGAACGCTTATAAGACATGATACTCACTTCCAGTCCGTCTACTCATAGTATTAGATTTAGTATCTGAGTACACAGAGCCAGTGAAAGTCTCTCCCCTATCTACTAACGCGTGTTCTGTGACCGCCGCGTATTGTTTTTCGCGATTCGTTCCGACTTGTTCCACTCAATTTGCCAACACCAATAAAAGTAATTGCTCTTTATTTATAGTCGAAACTTCCCTTCTCTTTATTTCGGCCAAGTTTATATTAAATTTTAATGGGTTTGGGGTTTCGCGTCAATTTTCGTCACTGTCACATAAAGCTGCGTTCGAGCCGACCTCACAATGGAGCGCGACTGCCAGAATTGCTTAAACTTCCAATCTTCATTCCTGATTCTAAACAACGGCTATTATCTTTTGTACGCCGATACAAAACAACTCATTTAGCACCAGCCCGTGGCTCCACTCGCATGTCAACGTCAAAAATCATCAGTTGAATCTCAAGGATCACTTTGAAGTTTCTTATGCATATGATATGCAAAGTCAAAGTCAAAGTGTCAAAGTCAAAGTGTATTTATTTACAGAATTACAAGTACAGGGTTGTTAATGGTTCATGTTTATTGTAATTCTACCCTATAAGAGCATGTACAATTTTGATTAACAATGTTAATTAAAAACTGACAAAAAGGCGTATTTTATAATGCGTATGTTGCTTACATTTAATATTATATCCTATCCTTCCTATACTCCTTGAGGCTATGTCTAGATGTCCGCACCACCAATCACCAGTAGAACAAGTCCCGAGGGAGTGGTATCACAACCAGACGCCGATCGTCGTCGGAGACCAAAGAGACTAATTCTGAGCTAATATTTGAGGAGCCGTCTCGATGCTAAGCTGACATCTCTAACAAGGGGCCTTATTTTTATCTAGATCTGTTTTATCCTTATTCCTTATTTTTAATAATACTACAAAACACTACTATTATGATAAGCCTTTTAATAATAAATTTCGGATGATTTACGAAATATGAAAAAGAAAAGCTTCCAGGAATTAGGGATAGCTGATAAAAAGTTTGATCAAAACGCTATTGTTATTTTTTAACCATTAAATTTATGAAATGTTAGTAATTATTGTAAGGTTTCCAGTACCTACTACAAAACCATACAGGGTAACTTAATTATGTATTGATTAAATAATTAGTCCTAAGATTTGACACTGTTAAACAGGTTTTTTACATGAATAATTAAGCAATAAATATACTGAATACTGAAAGAATCAGACTTTTTTTTTTTTGAAAACTATTTTCCATTATAATTTGAATCATTAAAACACTTACCAAATTAATAGCTCGACATTGGATTATGTGTTTAAGAAACTATTGCAATACATATTATTGACTACCTTACATCACACTGGTTATTTTACTGGTAGCAGTACTAATGCAAGTTCTTGCTATTCTACCAATATATATAATCGAGTGGTAAGAGTACTTCCCTGGAGCAGTGAAGGCGACGAATTGATTGGTAGATCTTTGGTTGAGCACAGATCAAAAAACTCAGTAGTTGTAAAGTTGTTTGAACATACTGACGCAGTAATTATGCTAAACTATACCAGATTTGATTCAAAGTGTCATATAATTAAAATGACTGAATTCAACGAACTATTTAATACGACTGGAGATAAAAATGGCAATTTATTTTTGAGTATATAGGTTTGCAAAGGTTGGGAAACAGAACAAATAGGAATGCGTTACGACAGCTCAAGGTCTAAATTTAGCATACCTATTAACTTCAACGATTGAACATCTTTTTGTCCATATCCAATATTATTATTATTATTATTTTTTTAATCTAACCTACATTGTCCCACTGCTGGGCATAGGTCTCCACCAAAACCTATATAATAATATATAATAATATATATATATATATATTTTAATACAACAATGTAGATAAAGAAACATACGGCCCACCTGATGGGAAGCGGTTTCTGTAGCCCATGGACGATTGCAATACCAGACGAATCAAAAGCGCGTTGCCGTCCCTTGAAAACTTTTAAAACGGCCCTTTCGAAGAACCCCATGACATAGTCATGCTATAGTGTATACAGTATTGGTGTTCTGCATATCACCACACTATGGCTCACTGGGTGCCGTTGACATCGCAGGCTGCGAGGCCAGACGGGTTAACTTAATTAGACGCGATGACAGCCAACTGACTACCCCTTACAAGCCATAACACCTCTTAGAACAACATCATACAGTCTACAATCCCATGACACGTTCTATCATATCCAGGTTTCTCAGAACATAGGATTTTAGACTTTATTGATGCTAGTTTTAGAGTGGAAATAGATGTTTTTAGTATGAGTGAGGTTATTTTAATCCAGAGCAACGCATGACGAAGGTTTAAGGAGTGTCGTGAAAGCTTTTGAATTAGAATAGTTAGTGTTTTATGATGTGAGAGTTTCAGGAATTGTGCCAAGTTGAGTGAATTCAATGTCACTTCACGGATGTTGTGTTATTGTTTGTGACGTTAAATTGAATCATATTCACGAGGGAATAACAACTGTTTTTGTTTAACTTGTCCGTACAATTTTACTAATATTTTATAAGGGAAAGTAAGTGTATGAACTGATTTAGAAACATTCAAAGAACACTTAAGGATGATGATAATTATGATGATGTATCATCACAAAAGTAGTTCAAACATCTGGAATCTTTTGATATGAGTAAAATATTCAGTAGTAAAGCCAATAGATAACCATCTGTTATTTAATTTAAAAAAAAAACTACTAATAATACACAAAAATATTAATAAAATACAGTCTCAGCTTTTAACGATAACATTACCTTTTTGAATAGCTAAGCTTCTTTACCTTTCTTGTCTTTCTTGTTTCTTCTTTCTTGTCCTAGGTAAGCGCCAACCCTTTATTCACCAGTCTTGATAAATTAGATTAAAATATATAAGTACACGATGTGTTACACACTCACAGCCTACTAACATACGCAAACATGAGAAAATACACGGAAGTATACCGGAAGTGACTTACAAGCACTTCCGCTTCCCTTACGTAGTCATCCCTGGTTCATTGCTAGGGCTGGCAAGTTATATTAAAAAAATCACAACATTTTGGTAAACCTTGCCTTGACTTCTAATACTACAGTATCCTGTAACGCAGGTGAACTTTAAATTATGAATTGCAATATAAGAATTCCCATAAATTTCTGACGATGAGAACTGTGAAATCTTGTTAAAAGTTTACTGTAATTTAGAAGAAACCTTGGTCATTTTTCATCCCTAGCTCGCACTGAAATATAGCTCCCCAAATGGATTAAGTATCGCTGAGCGATGGACGCGGGGTGAAGGGGGGGGGGGCAAGGGGGGGGGGGTGAGGGGAACTCTTTGAATAGAAATGCAAATGTTGCGGATCAAGCCGCCGAGTTATGTGGAGATAAACATACTAAGGGCCGGTTTCATGGATTGCTAATCGACCAATCAAATTTTTGCTTGTTAATTTTTGATAAATTATGTCAAATGTTTAATTGGTCGATTAGCAATCCGTGAAACTGGCCTTAAAATACACTCTTAATCCACGATTATCTTTGGGATTTTGTAAATAATCTGTGCCTAAGAATACACCTACATTTTATGTTTAATTCAATTTTTTTTATTTTTTTATACAACAAAGTTAGCAAACAAGCATATATAAAGGGTAATTCAATTTAACAATATTATACAACTGTAACTAATCCACCCGCACGCATAAGGAATCCAACGAAGAAAAGGCCAGATGATCGTCTACACCCTCGTTGTGAGATAA